>LZPO01088360.1:7084-27617 GCA_001675575.1 Neotoma lepida | reverse complement strand
CCTTAACTTTTAATCAGATGTAGCCACATATCTAATCCTGTCTCGCTAGCTTATGCCCAAAATATAGGAAAATAAGTTACAGTTTAAACACTTCCCCAAACATTGTACATGGAAAGAAATTTGCCTTCTAGAATGTTGTGTGCATGTGTTTGTGTGTATGTGTGTGTGTGGGGGGGGGAGACAGAGTCATTTCTGAGTGTGTGAGAGCCATTTCTGACCTCAGAGTGTCAATAAGACATAAAGTACATAGATTTTACACTCAAGTGGCTTACTTTCATTTATATACACCCATGTCTACATGAGCATAGGAAAATTATTTTATTCAGATTCTTACTGTTCTAACTCAGAACATAGGTGTAATAATTCTAATAACAAATCAAATGGATTCTCAATAAATGGTAATTGCTACTGTTAGTAGTAGAGTGTCGGAGTCTGACACTCATGATCATACAGACTCTCCAGCATCAGCTATTTCCACCTTCTTACATACATAGAAGGCGAGAAAATCTAATTTTGTACGATCAATGGGTTGACTCAATGTATGCCATATAGCTGGTGGCAGAGATTCCAGAAAGCCTTGATCAAGGTCAGTAGAATTTGCTGAAGCATCTTTCAGAATTGTAGTATAAATAAAAAGCACAAGGAAGGACATTGATTTCAAAACAAAACTGATACTTTCATTATAGAAAGAGATGAAACATTAAATAGCCCTGAGAAATGCATGGATCACCCCCATGGAGAAAGGGGACTTTGTTTTTGCACTGAGATGAGCTGCTATTTGTAATAGAGTTTAGGTCTCCATTACTATCAACAAACACAACTTAAAGCAGAGTCGTGGTTTTCTTCTAGGAATTAATGGGCTATGTACTTAAAATTACTGATATTGTAAAATGTGCATACTCTAATGATGGAATTAATAAGAAGTTGCTAATGGAGGGTGGCAAACTAAATTTGAGGAACTGGTCAGCATTTTTTTTGTCAGAAAATATTTCAACTGAGATAATTTCTTGGTTCAGCAGTTTATGTTAGCTACGAGATGGGGGCTGAGAAGCATTGGGAATGTTTGGAGGAGGGCAATGCCTAATGAGAATTAAAGAGCCAGGCTAACGCTAAATATTTCCCATATCACTTTTCCAAGAAATCCTAGAAGGGCAATTTGTAGATGAAAAAGAGCTGACTATCAGTTAAATTTTTACAAAGACAAAGAGATTTAAAACCTTGGAACCTTGTCTACCTGACTTGAACACCATATGATGTTGAAAAAACCAACATCTCCTGGATCTTTTCCTTACAAGTAACACAAACCTAGATTTTCTTTTGGTTTTTAATGCTAATCTCCCTTGGACACAGGTCAGAAATGACTGCTGTATTCTGAATTTTATTTAGCAGCAATGAATTTGACAGCAACTTTCCAGGAATTACTACATGGAGAAAGAGTGTAGGTGGGTGAAAATGAAAGTAGCTAAGTGCTCCTGAGATCAGCCATATTGCATTTTAACCCAATTTTGCCCTTAAATGGAGGCTGAACACAGACAGACTCGAGTTCACAGACCTCCTAACTGAAGATTCGGAATTTTCACTCACTCTCACACTTTACCTCCTTCATTTCCATTTTTTTTATATCTCTTGCAAACACTTCTAATACCAGAGAAGAGCTAATACAGTTTAAAAAATATTACCCATAGGTAAGAATCATGTTTTGTGGATGTATATGTCTCATGTGTGTACCTGTCTGTGAATCTTTGTATGTCTGTATATGGGTATGTATGTATGCATGTGGAGGCCTGAGGTCTATGTCAAGTATTGTCCTCAATCACTCTCCTCCTTGTAATTTAAGACAGGACATCTCTTTAAACCTGGTGCTAACTAACTGGGCTAATCTGGCCAGAAATCCACCTGTCTCTGCCTTCCCAGTGCTGTGATTACAGGAGTACACTGCCATGTCCAGCTTTTTACACTGATGCAGAGATCCAAGGAAGGTGCTCATGCTGTTAGTGCTTTACAGACTGATCCTTCTTCCCAGCCCTGATCTGTGTCTCTCATAGTCAGAAGAATCACACAGCAATCTATACTATAGACATTAGTAACAGTCAATAGTTAGCTTCCCTTACATTATTATAAAAATCCAGAATAATGACACCAAGAAAATATATTTGTGAAAATAACTATTTTCCTTCAAATGTTCTAATGTAAAGGGGAAAAAGGCACAATCAGCAAGCAGAATGAGCCATGAAGATGTCATGCAGGAATTCACCTACCCCCAGTAAAAATGTATTCTCTTCTGTTAGATGAGGAGACTCCTTTGTTTCCAGGTTTTAAAGCAATAATAATAAATAATAAAGTAGCATCTTTAAAAGTTGCAGTTATTAGTTGTTGAAAATATTAAAGCCTATTTATTGCATATAACATTTTGCAATCATTTCTTTTGGTCTTTATAAAAGTGTTTTCCTCATTCCATAGGGAACAAAATAAAGGAACAAAATCTGTAAAATAAATTTCAAGCTGGGAGACATTGCCTTTTAAATTAACCGTCCGTATTGGATTTTAGATTCTGAGTAGATAAATATAGTTTTAGAATATGAGTATAATTCTACGAGACTGCAAAGATGTTCTTTCCTTGGTGCATAAGCACAGGGTAACACAAAAGACACAGGGCAATGACCAGTAATATAGGGTAAAGTGATTTGCTGTCAGTTTTACGACAATAATAGATCATGGCATCAGAGAGAGGAGAAGATCCTTGCCATTGTCCTAGTCATAGCTTGGAGAAGAACATTCTGCGCTCTCAGTGACAGACCACTGTGGGTGGGGATCCCCTGAGTGTGTGTGCTGTTGGAATTGGCTTCAGAATTCAACAGATATCATGGTATCTATGCTCCATCTTCTACTAGCTACACCTTAGGTAATGTATTTCACTCCTTCATATCTCTACTACGAATACAGAATATAGAGCTGACAGAGTATTGACAGGAAATAGCTGTTGTTAAGTTTAAAGTAAGAAGATGCAAGTCAGGGCTAGTATAGTGTGTGGTCCACATTAGGTGCTCAGTAAATCACGAGTATTTTTATACTCACAGCCATCTTTTGTGATTCAAAGTCATTGCCTTAACCTTTCCTCCATAGGTGCCACTACTAAGCATCGCTTATCCCTTTCACGTTCTTTCTTCCCCTCATTTCTGTGTTATACTGCAGAACCCAAATCTAACCTGAACACGAGGTCTCTCATTAGGTTCTGAGTTGTCTCATCACTGCTTCTTGAGTTCAACAGAGGGTTAATAGTTGGTGGTGGGAAATACATAGATTAAGAATATCTAGGAGTTGGGACTAGCTCTCTCTCTCTCTCTCTCTCTCTCTCTATATATATATATATATATATACATGTATATATACATAGCATGTATATATATAGCATGTACTTAGCATGCTGTTGTCTGGAGGGAAGAGGAGAGGAGAGAAAGAGGGGAAGGAAGATGGGCTAGGGAGGGATGGAGCGGAGGGAGAGCCTATGTGAGAATACGTGAATATCAAGGATACACAATCCCTCTCTCTTATTACCAGTGTTCCGCAGCTGATCCAGCCCACTCCCTGATCAAATAAAAGAAATTTCCCAAAGTGACCTGAAGCTAGGGTAGTCTCATTGTCACTTAAGAACTGAAAGATGTTTTTTGGCATCCAAATTAGTATTTCCTCACCAACTTTGCCGTAGCAATTTAATATGCACGTGGTAAACTCCGTTGCTGTATAATACAACCCAGCTCAGGGACTCATTGAACGTCTCACATACTTTCACGGTCTGAGGAACTGGAGATCAAGTGCACTATAGTATCAATGTAACAATGAAGGTCTTAGTTTTAAGCAACCAGTTTACAAAGGCACTTTTAAATAAAACACAATCCACACAGAGTCTGGGCTTTGAAGATTTCGCCGGATCCCTCTTTCCACTAGAGGGCGGCGACGAGTCATCTCCTTCAGAGATATGAACGAGGAGACACTTCAAGGGCAGAACCCCACTTTGCCCCACTCAGAATGTCTGGAAATGAGACAGTCTATTCCAAGAACTGATCGATATCTTGTTAGGGAAGACAGATGAAGAAAGTGTGTTGGAAGTAGAATTAAAAATAATAATGATAATTTAAAAAGCAGCAGAAATGGGAATCCCGGGGTTTGGCAGGTAGACTGCTTGGTGTACAAGCCTGGTGGCCTGAGTTCAATCCCTGGGATGAATGGGAAGGAAAGAATGGTTCCACTAAGTTATCTTCTGACCTCCGGGTGGGTGCTGTGATGCTCTCCCCTATTATGTGTATATGCACACAATAAAATTAACATTAAAAAAAAGGAACTGCCAAATATTCCCGTTATCTGGCCCAGACACACTGTGTGGTGGACTGACTGTTCATCTTCCTGCTGAGAAGGAAGGCGGGCACACTCCAGGAAGCAGAGAAGGAAGGCGGGCACACTCCAGGAAGCAGTTCAAGTGTGATAGGAACCTAACCAAATACTAGTGTCAAGTGTCATGTGATCCATGTCACAGGACAGATCATGAATAATGAAGCAAGTCAGAGGCTGCCACTAAATGCTGTACCTTCATTATACATTCACATGCAGTGATTCATTTAAGAAGCCTGGGGTTAGAAAAACAACCACACCTCAGAAACCCGGCTTCACCTAGGCCACTGACCTCTTTAGCTTCTAGTTTGTGTTTTTAAAAAATTGATTATTTTTCTTTATTCTTGGAGAATTTCATAATGGTAACTTCTGTTTTTTTGCTGTTTTGTTTTCTAATTTTATATTTACCTAGTTTTTGGACATAAAGTCTCACTATGTAATGAGGCTGGCATTGAATTCACAATAGAGAATTGATCCTCTTCTTGCTGAATTTATAGGAACATGCCACCACACCCCATTGCTTATTTGTTTATGTGTTTTTACAAGTGTGCATGTATGAAGTATGCATGTGTGTATGTATGCTTATATGTGTGTGCCTGTGAGTGTATACGGGTATGGTGCACACAAGCCTGTAGAGGCCAGAGGTTGACATCTGGTTCCTTTCTCACTCACTCTCCACTTTATATATTGAGACAAGTTTGCTCACTTGAACCTAGAGCTCACTGACTACACTAGTCTAGCTATCCAGCTTGATTCTGCCTTCAATGCACTGGGATAACAGTGAGGTCACAGCATATGCCTGGCATTTACATGGGTTTTGGGGACCTGAATGCTGGTCCTCACACTAGTGCAGCAAGTTCTTTACACACCAATATAGCTCTCCAGCACCCAGCCTTGTATTTCTGGAGAAACCTTCCTGGTTTTACTTTATTTGCTGTGTTCTTTGAAGTTAGGATGAAAATGAGAGTCTTAAGCAAATGAGAAGGCTGAAAGGCAGCAGAGATGGTTCACATCTGGCATTAGGTTCCAAACAGATTCCCAAGTTGCTATAAATTCCTCTGTAGATGCTGATTATACAATAGTTTAAGGGTTGAATGAACCCAAAGGCCAACTTGATCCCAGTGTGGTACTANGTAGAGATGGTGGGTGTCTGAATAGGACTCATGGGAGGTCTGTAGGCCACTGAGGGAAAAGTCTTGAAAGGGACAATATGGTACCAACTCCCTCCTGCTTCCTGGCCATGAGGTGACAAGGATTTTTTTGTTTATTTTTTGCTGTTTGGTTTGTTTTTTGTTGTTGTTTTTAAGAGTTCTTGCTTTGATTTACTGCCTCATCAGGTCCCAAAGAAGTGAGTTAATTGGTCACAAACTAAAACTTCTAAAACTGTGAGCCAAAATCAACTTCTCTTTGTAAATTAATTATTACAGATATTTTGATACAGTGGCAGAGAAGTGACTAATTCAGGTAGGGTAAAAGCCCTGTTCGTTTTTTAAAAAGTATGTTCTTGGGCTGGTGAGAAGGCTCACTGGGTAGAAGTCTTTGTCTAAATGCTTGACAATCTGAGTTTAATGGCTGGCCAGAGCATCAGGAGAGAATCAATTCTCAAGAGTTGCCCTGTGACGTCATCCGTGTGCTATTGTACAAGTGCACCCACCCCATGTCTCACATCCATACTAACATGAATTTAAAACTTTGAAAGCTAGTTTCTTATTCTTGTTGTGATATAGATAAGCACCCATGGGTACTGAGTTCTTGAAGAACCCACCTCTCTCTCCTTCACTCTATTTCCTCTTGTCAATATATTAATAGGGAGTAGAATTGAAAGTTTGCTTCAGATGTCAGAATTAGTGAGGGCCATCTACNAATGTCTTTTCGCCTCTTCAAGTCTGGCCACAGTTTCTGAGGCAGGTAAAGTATGTTTTATTTGGTAATGTATTTTACTCCACAGCTTGTGGGTAGGCTTCTCTACACAGGTTAAAAAATAATAACACACAAAAAACATTGTTTTGCAGTGATTTGAATGAGAATGAGTCATATAGGCTCAAATATCTGACTACTTAGTCCCCAGTTGGTGGAACAGTTCGAGAAGGATTAGGAGGTGTGTCAAGGGGGACAGGCTTTGAAGTTTCAAAAGCCCACGCCATTCCCTGTTAGCTCTCTCTCTGCCTCATGCTTGTGGATCAGGGTGTGAAGTCTCAGCAGCTGCTCCAGCTCTATCCCTACCTACTGCTGCCCTGCTCCCCACCATCAGAGTCATGGACTCTGACTCTCTCTGAAACTGTGAGCCCCAGATAGTCTCTTTTTTCTATAAGTTGCCTTGATCATGGTATCTTATCACAACAATGGAAACACAATTAAAACAGTTTAATAAATAGTAATGTAAATACTTCTAGGTGCTAATCTTCTGTTTACCTGTATATGAACTAATTTAAGCCAGAGAACAGCCCTTTTATGTAGGAAAACTTTATGCACCATGTTACAGAGGAGGAAACTGAAGTACAGCATGAAAGTTGTCCAAGGCTCACGGCCTGGAGGAGNCATGATTTCCAAACACCTGCAGCCACTAAACCCCAGATTTACTGAGCAGTGTAAATCTGATATGGCCGTGCAGCACCCACGGTGGAGCCGTGAACTACCATGCATGGCATTAAGGATCTTGCAAGCATCATTTGTCCGATCCTCAAAACAAATCTCATCAGCCAATCAGCCTTCCCCCATTTAGATGAAGAAACAAAAGCCCATCAGGATGTAGGCAGGAGGTGAGAGATCACCCATTTCCTAAGAATACAATCAAGACTGCAGCCCACAGAAAACTATACTTTATGCTGCAGATCATCCTGTCCCTCTGAAGATACCAACCATCTATGGATGCTCACAGCAGAGGCTTTCTGCAGCCTACTGCACAGTACTGATTAGGTGACCAACAAGTGTGTTTATGTATCACTGCAATGCTAACATCTCTATGAATAAAATGTCTACTTGATTTTCATTTAACCTCAAAAGAATCTGATTACTAAATAACCACTGAAGAATTATTGGGAATTAGGTTTTATAATTATGGCTCCTGTTAATGTCATTAGCATGCAGCCTTTCATATTTAGGCCTATTAATTAATCCCCATAAGTACAGAACATTATGATCAATATAATAATGATTCTATGGTAAATTACAAACAATCCCCAAATCCCTCAAACAGAACACTGGTTCAGGGCTCCATTGGCTTCCTTGGTTAGGGCACACTTAGTTTGAAGACTGAAAAATCTGTGGTAATTGATAGCCCCTCACCCGGAATCACCTATCTCACTAATGTGCCTAATCAGGGATATGATTAAAATCAGAGTCCCAATTGCCAGGCCAACTCTAAATTCCTGTAAGGCAATAAAAATAATTAGCTGCTTGAATCAGGAGAGCCCCAAATCAGATATACAGCTTTTCAATTCTCTAAGCAATATATTGTTTCAGATAACTATAGTCATCAAGTGTCTGGTTTCTGTTTTGCAGAAGTTGAAAGCACCATGTCTGTTTAATGTGAAAAGTGCAATAAAGAAGACATTATGGCTTAGTCTCAAAGAGAGGCAAAATCAGCCAGCATCTGACATCCATGCTAGGTGCCTGATGATGATTTCTGATCAGTCTCAGAAATCCATCTTTCAAAATCTCCAAACCATCGTTTTATATATATATATATGTGTGTGTGTGTGTGTGTATGTATGCATATATATGTATGTATATGTATATATGTATATGATATATAATGTATATAATATTGATGATTTATCTAATTATTCTTTGTCAGTAAAAATGGGGAGTCAGATATGAGGGTAAGAACCTGAATTATCAGAGAAGCTTCAGAGCAGCCATCAGTGACCTCCTATCTCTTCTGCTCCTCCAACCAAAAGGCTGAGATCCTCTCTCCACCTGCCTTACTACTTTCTGTCTCCTATCTGTCTTTAACACTCTAAAACCTCTATGGCTAATTTTAGTCAGCTAGTGACTAGCTCTGTCCTCTCTGACTTCAAGCTAGCTTTATTGTCAGAACATGATTAAAATACCACACAACATAATATATATATATAAAATGATGATACATATACATANATAACCATACATTTTATTAAACTCCCATAAGTCTCTACTTAAAAAAACTTTGCCTTTGTGATCCCAAACATCTGCATTAACATGCATCTAGGTTTTAATATGCAAAATTCATGTATTTTATTTGTGAAAACTACCTCTGTAGTTATCTGAAGAGGCAACAAGTGGCCTCAGAAGGGGTCCATTCTAAGATGTGGCCTGATCAACTCTTCTGACTCACAAGCTTTTGAGCCATTTTCCACTTGACAGACTAAAAGTCAATGAATCCTGTTCTTTGTTTCATGGAGAAAAAGGCTCACAACTTGTTCTCTCTTGGCACGCCACACCCCTTCCTGATTCCAATACTATCCTGGATGATTTCCAGGAAGAAGTGCAGTTGCCTAGCCTTGGACCAATTTGGAAGGGGAAAACAGAANCTAGGAATAAATAAAATAGCTATTGAGACATTGCTGTCATAAATAGAACAGAGAAAATGCTCATCTTTAAAGAACCCAAAATGAGGAATATAANTGATTTATGCAGTGCTTATGACCAGGTTCCTTCAGATTAATAACTGGTAGGGAAGAAATAACCCTTTAGTTAAAATTTGAAAGAATTAATTTGCAGAATTATAATATCTGCAATCTGGGAATAATCTTACAGTGTATCCAAAAATAATCTTCCATGAGCTGTTTTGAAGGATATACATTATATAATGTCAGAATCTAGCTGATTAGCATATACATCACTTCAGGCCATCTTGGGAGCATTTAACATGCACACTCAGCATTTTCATGAATGTTTTACAGTGTTGTGAACTATAGTTGTTTGTAGCTCTTAAAACATGGCCCTCTCATCCAAGTGAAGCTCTGCATCCTTTGATCAGCAACCACTCAGCCTCATGTCCTGACCTACAACAACTCCAGCCCTGGTCATCTTCACTCCATTTGCAAATTCTGAGACAAAAAAAAATTCAGATTCCATGTACTAGTGAGATTACACAGTACTTGTCTACCTGTTCCTGGTTTATTTTGCTTAGTACAATGTCTTCTGGGTTCATCTGCATTGTAAACAGAAAGATATCTCCCTTTTATGGTTAATTATATTAATATTCCATTATTTACATGCTTCACATTTCTCCATCAATTCATCCACTGATAAAAGTTCAGGCCATTCCACATATTGGTGTTTGTGAAATATGATGTAAAAATTACACAAGTGTCAAAATATAAATTCCATTTCCTTTGGACATATGCACAGTAATGAGATTGTCAGATCATATAGTGCTACTTTTCTTCCTTCCTTCCTTCCTTCCTTCTTTCCTTCCTTCCTTCTTTCTTCCTTCCTTCCTTCCTTCCTTCCTTCCTTCCTTCCTTCCTTCCTTCCTTTGTTCCTTCCTTCGTTCCTTCCTTCGTTCCTTCTTTCTTTCTTTTAGGATGTAGAAAGAGTCTTCCAAATGGCAGTGACTAATTTACATTCATACCAACAGTGTGCAAGGATTCTCTTTTCTCCACATTCTAACCAACATTTGTCACTAATTACTGTTCATATCAGCCATTCTAACTGGTGTGAGGTGATCAATGTATATTTCCTGGTTATTACCAGTGTTGAAAATATTACCATAATACCTTTTGGCCACTTACACAGCTCATTCTGAAGCATGATTAGTCATCATCTGCCCTTGTTTTTGGCTTGGTGTTGGGTTGAATCTCATATATATTAATAGTGGTCCCACACTTGATCAGTAGGCTGCAAATTTTCCAGCTGTTTATCTCTTCACTCAGTTGNTTCTTTTGTTGTGCATGTGTTTTTAAACCTGACAAAATTTCCTATTTCTAATTTTATTTTTGTTGCCTGTGTTAATGAGTATTTTTGAAAAAAATTCTATTTACATGTCAACATTCTAAAGTACTTGATCTTTGTTTCTGGAAAGTTTGCTGTTTTTGCACCATACATTTAAGTGTTTCATAGATTTTTCAGTTGATTTTTAAATAAGGTATAGAATAAGGGCCACATTTCATTCAAGTGGTTCTAGCTACAAACCAAATTATCTATAAAGTTATCAATTAGATAATTAGTTATTAATTAGATAAGTGGTTATAGATTTCCTAAGAATTTAAAACAAGTTATACCTATCTAGCATCAAAAGATAATAAATGCCATACTNAATGACTACTATTTAGGACAATATATGAAATCATTTTGAGGGTACATAATCCCTGTATATAATGGTTATCAGATCTACCCTCTGTGTTATATTTATATTTACTTTTAACTGGTTATGTTATAACAGCAGCTTTTGAAAATTATAAGCTGAATGAGGGCATCCCAATTTAAGAAGGGTGCACAGGCAGACAATATGGCCTATATAATGTATAAATCTTCACTGAGAGGTAGGTCACAAATCCAAAACCATTCAGAACTTTAAGATTTATCTAGAAATGACATAGGGGCTTCAGCATAAAATTGTTGTTAAAATACATTTAGTGAATCATTTTCATAGCCTCAAGTAAGTAAGAGCTTATTCCCTGAAAATTTANCTCATTAAACATTAAATTATGAGATTGTGTACTGCTTAAAGAAAAAAGTAATTCTCTAAAACTAAATTCTATCTTCCTCCAGAGGCGAGCTGCTCCAGACACCAGGAAAACCACCTTCCACGCGCTGATGGTAAAACCTAGCTGCTTATGGGAGTTAGGGTCCCCTTGCTCGTGAGATAACAAAAGCTTTGTAGCAAGCACAAAGAAGCAGAAACACCTCGGACAAGCAACTCCAGACACAAGCCTGAATCTCATCTCTCCAGTTAGGGCAGTATTTAGTCTGTATTTCTCAGATTTGTTGAATATGGAAAGGCATGCATGATTCACAGCTGGAACGGTGATTCCAATATTCAGGAATAGAAGCATCCCCTTCAACTTACTAAGGCCCCACTTGCCCTTGGCCAGGAAGCAAAGATCATCCTGTAATTAAAGAGTCATTTTCTAAACTAAAGATGAACTTGAAACATGACTCATTAAGGATTTTCTGTAAGTGTCTCTTCTGCAGGTGGGTAGGACCCACCAATCTGAGACTCCCCCACTATGTAGCCCATCATGGTGTCTCCAAGAGGTAAAAACTAGGTACTAAACTGAAATCAAACCCAGTCTGCCNACGTGAAAACAGCCACCCTGAGCACAGACTCCGGTGTGCTACATCATAGATAGGTTGCTGTAAGTGTTGACTCAGACTTGAGCAATCAACCCCCTTAGGATTAAGTTTTACTCGACTGAATAATTTTACAAAATCAGCCAAGGGAACACTTTCTGATAAACGAAAAGGGAAAAGAGCATCTAGGTCCTAGAAAAACAGCAATTCTCTGGCCTGCCTATCATTTCCATTCGTACATTTATTCTGTTCCTTCAAGGTTAGCAATGTTTAGCCTTCTAAAGATACAAGTTCACTGCACAGGGCACTAACCTCTGCCAATGGAAAGTACAATTGATTTGGTTCTGTGATTATTTAACATCTAAACATGTGCTCATTGAGAAAAATGATGTCTGGACAACTGACATTGTATTTCTGCCAAATGCCAAGCTGATGTTCATAAAATCTTACTGGAGGGCACTGGTGCTAACTATAGGATTTCAAACTGCTGATTTTCAAAGATGAATCATGAGGCAATCTGCGTTGTGTGGCTAATCAGGACTCCTATCTTCACCCCTGTGATGGAAAGAAGCCTAAATTTTGTATTCTGAAGCCACTTCAGAAAGCTTTCATTAATTTAAAGTTCAGAGCAGATTTCTCCCCNCTCTGTGTATTCAATTGAAGGTCTATTGCACATGACACTATGAAGAAAAGGAAAAAAATTAGCTGTTATTTTTTCCCCAAGCATCCATTTTACTTTATCCCAGAATCCAGAAGCGTTGAAAACTCTGTATTGAATACTGCTCAGAATTTTGGGATGAGCAGAAAGTAACAAATGGCTTTCTGTTGCTTAAAGCTGCCCCAAGTNAAACATTAATACTCAATAACCACACACCTTCAATTCTAATGCAAAGCCTATCTCTTCATGGAAACAGCAGTCAAAATGATTGTAACTCATATGGCTTATTTATTATATTTAATCAGAGGGAAATGTCCATATTCACAAAAGTACATTCAGAATTTATTTAAAATTCATGTTAATTTACTCATATGCTTAATGAAGTTATAGGTGTATTATGCAAACTTTGTGAAATACATACATTATTTCTTCCTTCAGCCTTTAGAGGTTGAAGTAAAGGAGGGAGGTTTTTATTAAGGATTTCAAGCTGACTAGGATTACAGAACAAATATGATCTGATTAAATTTAAAAGGCTGAAATGGTACGCCCCCAAGGGCTTTTACACATATGTAGGGGAAGAACAGGTGTTGTGGAAATCACAAATAGAAGCCGACATGTTGAACTGGGAAGGTTCCCAGTAAAAACAAATGAGATGCTGCACTGCTGTTCATTATGGCCAGGACAAAAGAAGGAAAGAAAATGACACTATCATGGCAGTCTACAAACAACCACTCCCATGCTTGTCTTGACTTTCAGTCTGAAGCTGGCAGTGAAACCCTGAGGGCCCTGTCACCCACTCCGAACTGGGCATCCCTGGGTATGGTGTGATTATTAACACCATTTAGCCACTTCTGGTGATCTGTTATCCCTCTCCTGACACTCCTACAAAAGGAGATTATCTGTAAAGGAAGAAAATAAATGGCAAAAAAGGGTAAAGTTGAAAATGTATGTTTTCAGGGATTTTCATAAAACTGATTATGTAGGGGGAAAAAAGTATAAAATGATTATATCATGCTGCCCGACAAGGTAATCCCTAAGTGGGAGAACATTTCACAGCTTCAAATTTCTAACTGTGTGCAAAGTGTGAGTGACAAGCCACAAACATAAATTAATGGAACTAAAAGAAAGCCATTTAGCAGCTAGCCCTGTTTCCATTTTCTATGTTTTAATACATTCATGATGACAAGTTGGGGAATCCCTGCAGGCATGAATGTGCTAGTTAAATAGAACAGCAATAAAAACAATAGTACATGCAGGAAAATGCATGGCTTTGGTAAAAATATTAAATTAATATGCTATAAAAAGAAAGTGGGTAGGTGATCCATTCACTATTCATTTTTAATCTCTAAAGTTATAAAAATGAAGGGAGTTTGCTCCTTTTAAATGGCACAGGAAATGCCATTTATTGGTTTGACACTGAGGTCTGCATGGTCTGATGAGATTCTGACCTCAGTTGTGATTGGCTTTGGTACTGTAGCATGCCCCAGTCCCTGGCACTCATATATAAATCCTATAACTGACTTAAGAATCTCAAAGTACATGTGCCAGAGACAAAATTCAACATCCCATACTTAGNAATGTTAACTTTAAACCAATTCCTTGTGTTTTAAAAAGATACAATTTTCTGTATGTCATACAGAAATATTATAGAATGTGAATCATCAGGGGAATCTTTTCAACTGTCCTTCTCTTTTCAGTATGAGCATAGCCCATATTTACAACTATAAATGCAAAGGGAAAATGTTGTAAATACATATCAGGCTAGTGTAATCTAAGCATATTGTTTTTCTGTGGTTCCTGTTCAGAACAGAATAGCAAGACAGAGTCCACTATGCAGCAAGCCTCTAGGTTTCCAAAAATCGAAAGCCTCCGCCAGTAAATCACAACTGTTTTGCCATATGCCTCATTGTTATGCCAAGCATTACCAGCCTGCTCTACTTTTAAACAAACTTCATTATATTATAGCTCAGAGCAATCCTCATTAAAAAGTATTACTGAAAAATGTCAAGTTGTTTTTATATAGAAACTGGAATTTATTTTCTACTGAAAGTCAGATATTTATTGAACACAAGACATTTTTAAAACATCAGTTTCATTTCAGAAATTGCTTTGAAAACTGCCAGTTCCTGTCTTGATTGCAAGAGTTCCACGTCGTACATGAGGATGGTCTAAGGAATGTTTTTCTCAGACTAGGTAGTTTTCATTAATATTTCTCATTGTTACAAATCTATAACTCCTTCTAAGAAGCCTTGACTCAGATTAGTGAGAAGTGCCTCTGTATATTCATACCACTACTCCTCCCTTTACTGGCCCACTGCCTATTCTCTTGGCTCCCAGCCAAGGCCTTCCTAGTTACACTGGGCATAGTTAGATGAGTATCAACTTTGTTACACTCTAGAAATCTTGTATAGTGTGATATGGTCTTAGTTGCATGAGCCTCAGTAGTCAGTTTCCTCCTTTTTAAAGTAGACTGGTAATCCCATGTTCTGTTCTTGGACCCCAACTGCTATGAACACAAAATTCAGTATGCTTGCACACACACACATTGTATATCTCATTTATCACAACCAAACACAAAACCAGAAAGCTTCACCTGGAAGCACCACATTCTTTCCCATCAAACAGTTTTCCTTCTCTTCAAATGTTAGAAGTCACTAGTCTCAAGGAGCCTATGCTCCTAGAATGGCCAGATTCATTTTTATTTTGCTTGTCATTAACTTCAGCCTGGCTTCTAGTCTGATGGAGTTTCATAAAATGCTGATCTTTTGTTTAGTTACTCTTCCTTTGCTGTGAACAGACACTGTGATCAGGGCAGCTTATAGAATAAACATTTAATTGGGGGTTTGCTTACAGCTTCAGAAGGTTAGTCCAGGACCATGAAGGCAAGGAGTGTGGAGGCAGGAGAGAATGGTACTGGTGAAGTAGCTGAAAGCTACATCCTAACCCACAGACAGCAGGCAGAGAGAGGGAGGGAGGGAGGGAGAGAGAGAGAGAGAGAGAGAGAGAGAGAGAGAGAGAGAGAGAGAGAGAGAGAGAGATCTGCCTGCAGGGCTTTTGAAACCTCAAAGCCCATCCTGAGTGATACTTACTCCATTAAGGCCACACCTCCTAATCCTTTCCAAACAGTTCCACAAACTGAAGACCTATGAGGGCCATTCTCATTTAAATCACCACAACTTTTAACCATAAAGTGCATTCACACACACACATACACACACACACACACACACACACACTTTATTTCTTTAGGAGAAGGAATGATTTTGTCACATGAAGATAATCATGTATGTTTAAGTTGAATGACATGATCATTAGAAATAGAAATAACCATCACTATCATTACTAATTCTATCTTTCTTCAATCTTGTATATTGTCACTCTTTCTGTATTCTTAGGATGATTCTTTCATGAAAGGCAGTCCTGGAGGTGAGCTCAGCCATGATCGGAGGNTTTTAGACTCTAGTCTGCAAGATTTTTGTGCAGTAAGATTGGGGTAAAATGGAAATCAAGGTGAGGTCTATGGGAAAGAAGGCACAAAAAATATCAAGAAGGAGAGCAGGCAACTGAATAAGGGGAGATGGGAAGGAACAGACCACTTAGTTTCACTTGCTAATGTTTATGAAGAGACTGGAGACCACAACTGTTACCATGTATCTCTCAGGCTTTTCTTTGCACTTTTTTCTGCTACAATGTTGTCCCCTCCCATGGGGACCCTTCTCTGGTTCTGCTCTTTAGCAATAAGAAAATGGAGGCTCACCAAATCCTGTCCAGCTGGTCAACTCTCCTCACTAGGGATGGCTTTACTCACAAAAGCAGTTGTAATCCTATAATGCTCCATCTCACACCTACAAAAGTGCAAGTGAAGCTCAAAGTAAACCAGAGAAAATTCTGGTTGCCAGGACAGAAAGTACATTCATTTATGTATATTAAACAGCAGTTTTTGAGATATGACTCAAATGTAATGTTAATAAATCAACAAAGGTTTTACTAAACAAATGAACATGGACATTTCAATGTCCTGCCAAAAGCTAGAAAACTATACTCCGTTGTTCTAATCACTCACAGGAAGGAACTAAGTTGTTTTTATCTGTTGTTTTCTGAGCGTTGTTGCATCCAGGTGTGAGATGAAGAAATACTTAGACCAGAGACACCAGGAACAATGCACCTGCACAATAACAGGAAATCTGAAGTATGCTGAGGCATGGGAAAACCAGCAGTTGGTTTTTAAAATTTCCAAGGAATAAAAGAATAGCTGGATGCACTGAGGTCAACATGATCCCAAACATTCTCCCTTGCCATAGGAACAGAAAAGAAGATGGGGATATAAAGTCAAGATTTAGTAGTACCAGAAATGTCTTTTTTTAAAAACTCTTCTCCATTAAAACCCTTTGTGTATGCTCCCAAACAAACTAATAAATAGTGCAAATTTAATTAATGTATTCTAAGGATTTATGTTAACAATGAAAGTCTAACCTTAACTGGCCATATTTGAAAAATGNCAATGTCATTGTTGCTAAAATAATGTTTGCTTTTAAATTTGATAGTCTTCTTGGTAACACCCTGCAGTCGGTATTTTTTCTCTTGAAAGACAGAATTAAAGAGTTAGTATTAGGGAAAAATAAGTCCTTTCAATTGTACAGAGAATGAACCAATAATTCATTTTGCCTCAAAAGAAAAATTAAAAAAAANGTGTTTGTGGCCTGTAGCATGACTGGTGCATGGAAGACGAGGCCTGTGGGAAAGGGAAAGCAAGAGTCTAGCAAACCAAAGGTCAAGAAGGGAAGACAGCCAATTGGTAATGTGGCTACACAATGTCTGACATATGCAAATGATTCAGGACAGAAGGATGGTGCACTGAGATGCGCGTGTCACCGCTCAGATTCTTATCATCCTCCAACAGTTCTCAGTGACATACTTATATTAAGCATTGCTCAGAGCAATGAGGCCTGAACCCAGAAAAATCTCTCAATTGTTTTGTCCTTAGAATGGTGACCAGGTAGTAATAGCCTTGGAATGGTCATGTGGTCATGCTCAGACAGTTTTGAGGTACCTCCTCTCTGGGGCAGGCATTGGGGGGGGGAGGATGTGGCAGCCACACAGTTCCAAAGAACCAGATTCCATTCCCAGGCCAGGAGCTCCCCGAACACATTCACAAGGAATACAAGCAACAAAGGTCATGAATCTTTGATCTTTGGCCAGAATGGATAGCTACACTGCATCTTTTTTTACTACGAAAGTGTCTGGAATCCACAATGGAAAGAGATTATTGAATTTCTTATTTATTTGACAATTTCTTGTTTCTCTAAGGAGACAAACAAACAAGAAACAACAAAAGTTTCTCAAACTGAAGTTTGGACAAAACACATTAATGAAAGGGTCACATTCCTGAACTCAGGCAGGCTGGCTTCTCTTTCCTATTTTCATGTCATTTTATAGGAAAGCGGCAATTATGGAGTCCAGAAGTACCAACTAAGACCAAGACTAATTAAATGAAAAAAGAAATCTGATGATAATGGAAGGTGGAGTCATCATCTATCACTTGATAAAGTTTTATTCGCTAATGAGCAAGAAATACACTGATTATATTTTCATTCTTACGATTCATTTTGTTGTTGTTGTTGTTTTTGTTTTTTGTTTTTTTTTTGTTTTTTTTTTTTTACTATCAGTTTTTGAAAGGACCTTGGACTCTAGCTTTTCTTCTTTAATGAGTGATTGAACTGTAGCATTGGCATGTTTTGTTGGCATTTGCTTCTCATTTCAATGTAATCTGGATGCTTTTCCTTTTGTCCACAGAGGTCCCTTAGATAAATGTCATGTCCCCAGCAAGCAAATGGAAAGATCCCTGCTTCCAAGTTGAGCACGCAGCATAAGTGTGTTCTACTACAAGAGGACTTTTCCCAAGTGAAGGCAAAGCAAATCACACAGACTGTTGGTTACTCAGGTTCTTATCTCATCTAATAACTGTGGCTCTGGGACAAGTATCAAACTGCCCACAAAATCTTACTAGAGTTGTTTATTAACCCAAGGATTATATGCTACAAGAATGAAAACAAGCATCGATTCTCGGCACAAGCATAAATATGAAAGTGATGATATGTGCTGGTGATTTTGAAAACTGAACAACAAATAGTATCAATATTTTTTCATAACAAACAATCACCTTTAGAAATGAAATATCAGTGGTAACCTGCACATAGAATGTATTTTTCAAAATAAGAATGAATGACTAATAAAATTCCCTCTGTTTATTTCAGAGTAGAATTTGCAAACAAACTTCACAGTGGTTGCATAGTGGAAAAATGAAATACCTTCTTGGTGGAGCACAAGGCTTGGAGCTTTTTAAAGCTGGAGAACATTTTACCTAAGAAACTGTGTCTTTTTCACTGAGGTATTTATGGTTTCTAGCTAACAGTCCCTAAGACTCCACAAAATGTTAGTTCTGCAACACTGCAGCCTATGATTTGAGGCATGACACTTAATGGCTGCCTTTCAGATCCCAGATAAATCAGAAAAGGTAATCAAGGTGTTTGCAAGAATCCAGTGAAATAATGCATAATAAAAAAACAATATTGTCTGACTGTTCAAGACACAAGTTATACAATGAGTAATCTGTCAGCAGTGTCCACAGGTTTCAGGATAAATCCTTAAGGCCTATTTTTGCTTTAGTTCAGGAGAAGGCAAGTGTGGTTATACTAGTCCACTCTGGAGAGCAGTGGTAGGAAGAACTGTGGCCAAGGGTTATACAATTAATGTGGAATCTTTCCTGACCTGTGCTCAACATCATCAATCTGACTAAGCTCTGTGTTTGATTTACTAAATCAACAGCTGATGAATGACCACTGGGGTAGGGATCACTCCTGTGCTATATCTAGCACTTCCTGTTATGTGCAAAGACAAATGTTCTTCACTTACCAAGTCTCAGNAAGCAGCCACTAGGAGAATTAAAGCTCTGGCACCAGCAGATCATAGACTCAGTTTCCGCTTCAAGAAATTCTATTTAGTGGTGACTGCACATAGGTCATTTTTGAAAATCTCACTGCAGAGAGCCTGATCCTGTACTACTCAAACATGTCAGTTGTTATGATTCATTATTCTTCAAAGGCCTCAAGTTGGTGTTCAATATTCCACAGGGAGCCGGGGAAATGGATCTGTCCCTTCACTGAATTATTAGGCAAGTCTCAACATGTCTTTTCATCAGCAGGAAAGAGGCCGGAGAACCAGGCTCTGAAAGTCAGAGAAGGGACTTTCACGACATGCAAAGCAGAAGACCCCAGCATCACTTACTCACAAATACAGGCCCTGGTCAATTTTTGCCCCACTTCTCTCTACTGTACTAGCCAGAGTCCCAGCCAAACCTCTCTCTTCCACAGACTGGGTTCTACATCTTTATCAGTACTCTTCTACTGAGAGGGAATAGTTCCTCCAATGATCATNACAACAGGCTTGTAAGGGTCTTTCCCTCCAGGACATCACTTCTGCCTTTCTTATGACTCCATATATATTTCAACTACACTTACCCTACATGGGCACATCTTAAAAAGTCTTGCAAAATCTCTACATATCTGATCATAACATTGACATTTTAAAAAGAGTAAACCTCACAGGGCAGGAGAGATAGTTTAGGAATTAAGAGAAATGGCTGCTCTTCCGGAGACCCTGGTTTTTGAATCCCAGCACCCACATGACTCACATAATCAGCTGTACCTCCCATTCCAGAGGATCCAACACCCTCTTCTGGCCTTCATGGGTACCAAGCACACATGTGGTACACAGATATACATGCCATTTACATCAAACTGTTATTAAAGTTTTATATGTGTGGAGCTCATTGTATTTTCAGTTATGTGTAAGACTGGGAAGAGGGTAGTTTGTGGAGAACCAAAAACTCAACTCACTTGTGAATCTTACAGGACTGCTCTAATACACCAGGACATGAGAATGATGACTCAAAGTCACCAACCTTATCTATTTACATCTTTCCCACTCAGCTTAGGAAGCTCCTCATTCAATGCCCACCCCAACTTTCTTATTCTGTCTTCTCTTTACCATATTCGCTATTCATCTTCCATATTTCTTTGTCTGATACTGCCATACCCTTAGTAAGTTCGTCAGTTTTCCCATACTTCCAAATATTAAGTCCAAACTTCTCAACAAAATAAACAAAGCTGCCACAGTACTGGGTGTAGTGGCACATACTTACAACCATGAAACTTGGGAGGCTGAGGCAAGAGTTTCTTGAGCTTGAGGCAAGGTCATCATACATGATAAGAT
>LZPO01088358.1:16437-27678 GCA_001675575.1 Neotoma lepida | reverse complement strand
CTTGACAAAAGCTAGAGTCATTGGGAAGAGGGATTCTCGATTGAGAAAATGTCTCCATTAAGATTAGGCTCTAGGCAAACCTGTAGGGCATTTTCTCTATTAGTGATNGATGATGGAGGGCCCAGTCCATTGTGGGTGTTGTCTCACCTGGGCTGGAGGTCCTGGATTTTATAAGAAAGCAGGATGAGCAATCCTTGAAGAGCAAGGTGTTAAACACCACTCCTCCATGGCCTCTGCATATCAGCTCCTGTCTCCAGGCTCCTACCTCCAGGTTCCTGCCTTGAACTGCTGCCTGACTCCCTCGATAATGAACTGTGATATGAAAGTGTAAGCAAATAAACCCTTTCCTCCCCAAGTTGCTTTTGGTTATGGTGTTTCATCACAACAGTAACTCTAAGTGGAGTATGCTGTAGTGGATAGCTGTTTAGGCTTTGGCCTTGGGACACTGCCCCTACAGTGACAACAGGTAAATGCTACACCTACCTAAGACNTCCCCCTAGGGCGTGGCTCAGGGGGAGCCCCTTAAGACTAGTGGTGCCTACGTGTTGGCCCTTCCCTTCTCTGCTTCTGGATCGCTGGAGGTCTTGGATGCCGGACTGGAGACCAAGTCAGAATTCTCTGCTGGATTGCGTCTTCTCTCTCCCGATTCCTGTATCTGATCCCTCCCTTTCTGTAAGTTACCCCCAAAATAAAACTATCTTGATTGCTAGCTAATCTACATGGGATTTGCCTCTATATTTGCAATAATAGTATGCAGGTTCTTGTGAAAGCTTACCAGGCACATTACCCTTACCAGGGAGCTATACCCTTAGCCCTACTGGTGACACTTAATGGTGACACTGTCATATCCTGAGTCCAGGCCAGATGCTCATTTTCCCAGGTTCTCCACAGTTAGGTATGTGCTTATAATCTCACTATTGCGCTCAGAATCTCCATTTCTAATCTACTCAAACACAGACATGCAAACGATGTACTTCAGTACAAGCAGAGTCATCTAGTTGTCAGAGAAGTGTTGGAACTTTCAGGAAGTTTTGCAACACCTGTGTCTAGTAACAGTCAACTGTCTCTAGGGAAACAACCTTACAGAAGGATATGTATGGGTACTTTCACCAGTTGTATAGAATACATTCCAATTTGCATCTCTGCAAGATGCACTTTGAACTACCTAATATTATGAATAAATTTTCTTTACATTTAAATTGGGTGTATGTCCTTACATGGGATCCTAAGAATGCAGAACACAGGGCCAAAGCTTATAAACTAGTGATTTACTTTCTGTGCTGCTTTTAAGTGAACATGAGTACAAATTTTAACATTAGAAAGAGGAACTAGAAATGTTAGCAGTCTACAGTGTTTTTTCCTTCATATAATGTAGCCATAGCAACTTTTTTTTTCTCAATATTCTGGAAACCATTCTTTGTTTCTTTGTTATGAGACCTGTTTTCATTTTGTAATTTTAAATGTTACAGTGAAAGGAAATCGGTTTTCTGAGGTGTGTGAAAAGGGAAAGCAGTACAGCAGCCCGGGGGGACACCTCACGCTAGGGAGCAAGAATCAAAAGGCTTAATGCAATTTCACAGCATTTGGATGACTGGATGAGTAAGAAAATGGGTAAATTAATGGATGAATGGATGACACGGGTGAGTGGATCCATGCATATGATACATGAGTATTCCAATAGTGGGCCATTTTCAACAGCTCAACTGCTAGAATGAGACTCCTCTCCCAGGATAGCAATGATTACCCCAATCTGCAGATTCTGGCCACTCAGAATAAAATTCCTTCTAACAGTAGNCAAGATCTCAGTAACTTACAAAGCCTAAACTTGATATCCTGTCTTTGCCTTCTCCTTATCCTCCTCTGTTATTAACCAGGGACTGAGANGAGAATGTTCCCACTCTTCCTTGTGGCCACAACAACTGTAGATGTTTTTAGAGAAGTATTGATGAAGGGACTGAGGAGATAGCTCAGTCAGTAAAGCGCATGCCACACAAGCATGAGGATCTGAGTGTACATCCCCAGTACCCACATAAGAAGCTNGTCATGCAGTCATAGCATGGGGAAANCAGAGATTGAAGGGTCGCTGGAGCTCACTGGCCAGCTATTCCTGCCCGTAGGTAAACCATAGGCTCAGTGAGAGATCCCATCTCAAAAAATTAGGTGGAAATGAAAAAGGAAGCTTACCCGAGATCGATCTCTGGCTGGCACAGGCACATACAGATGAGAATGCATGCATAGTACACACACACAAAAGAAAGTATTGGTCAAGATATTATTATATTCATATTTCAAATGTTATGCATATTTGTATATTTAAAACCTTTTATTTCACAACTGTACAAGTAATAAATATTAATGTTCATATTCCCTAATACACTGGACATAAATAAAATTCTAAAAATTGACTGAACTCCTTTCAGTCATGGGCTGCTGTCCTCTCTGCCCCAAAAGAGGGGTTCCTACACTATTTCACAGGTTAGTAAATTTTGGGTGAGATAGGCTCAAAAAATTTAACGTTGGATTTACATGTGGAAATGTTCTGACTTTCTGTGGATTAACACTGGTGTAATATCAGACAAGAGAGTTTACTGGGCTATAATTTTAAAGCTTTTCAGTGCTTTTGGCAGATATCAAATAATAGCCTACTTAAAGGCAATTCTACTTACTTGAATCAAAAGATGAACTCAGAAATAACATAACTGCTACCTTTGGGAGAAAGACTTTCAAAATGCTCTTTTTCTAGGACATAGAACTTTAAAAAAGAAACACAAAGATAATTCTCTAAAACATGACCTAAACCAACATAAAACTCTTCTAAGCAGAGAAGTAAGAAAGAAAAGAGCAGAGAGGGACAAAGGGAAAGAAGGAAGGAGGGGGAAAAGGGGGGAGGGATGGGTAATGGGAGGGAGGGAGGATAAAGTGACATGTAGTCTGAGCAGCTCCTGGAATAGAGAAAATTGGTACCCAACAGACATTTGTTAAAAACTCCAGAATATATACCAGGCATGCTGGCACACTCCTCAATTTTAGCACTAAGGAGGCAGAGGCAGGAAAACCATGAATTCCAGGCCAGCTGGTGACATGCAGGGGAAAACTGTCTTAAATGACCCCAATGCAGCCACAAGACAGCTCAGTGGAAAAAGACACTTGCTGCCAAGCCTGGCAACCTGAGTTTGATCCTTGAGACCCAAACACAATGAGAGAATCATCTCCCAAAGTTGTCCTCTGATCTCCAACCATGTACTGTGGCACACATGTGCTCATACATCCACACACAAATAAGTAAATAAATAAAATTTAAGACATCAAAAAAGATACTTTAAAATATACAAAGTTATGTGAGGTATTAATTTAAATATTAAATATAATATGAAATAGTATTCTACAACCCAATAAAAAGTCAAGCATAGAGTTCTCTCTTACTATGTGTAAGAGTGTGCGTGTGTGTGTGTGTGCGTGTGTGTGTGTGTGTGTGTAATGAAGCTTCCTATCTTCTACTGTCTGTGCTCTACTGAAAAGGTAAGGACTACAGAGGATGAGGTTACTAAAAACCTCCTGAGCCATCTACCCTGAAGCTGGTCCTTTAAGTCACATGTGCTCCTATAACTACAGCTATGCCATGATCTACAGCTCACTCTGCTGATGCCTGGACATTCTGAGCAAAGCATCCTTGAGAGCTATTGTTCTATCCACTTGAATGCACCCTAGCTGAACATGAGGTAGACCATACTTCTATTTGAGCCCATCCACTTATTTCAAATTCCTTAGATACAATTGAATAAATGACTCAGAATTCACCAGACTGGGGTTAAAGGACATTTAGGTGTATGTGCTGAAACTTGGTGACAGCTAACTGTAACTTCTCCCATAGGGCAAAAAAACAAAGCTAATGCTGTGTACTGTGTTAGCATTTTTCATGGCTGTTACAAATAACTGAGAAAGAAAAATTAAAGAAAGAAGAGATTTCCTTTGGCTCATGATTTCAGGGGTTCCATTTTACTGAGGAGTAGAGCAGGGTGCNTGGCAGAACAGAGCTGTTCACATCATAGCAGCCAGGAAGATACCAAAAGAGAATGCCTATGTTAACAGACTTTGTCCTCTGTCCCCTTATTCTATCAGGAGCCCCAACATATTGGACCATGGCAACCACATTCAGGATTGTTCATTCCTCCTTAGCTAATTTTCTCATGTAGCGCCTTCCCAGACACACCCTTTCCCAGGCATCAGTCAACCAGTCAAGTTGCTAATCAGGATCAACCCCTACACCATCAAGTTTCTAGTTCTCTCTTGCTCTCTTGTGTCGTTGGTTTTATTCTATAATATTTAACTCCCAACACTCTCTTTCANAAAGCTTTCAGCTANTACCTCATAGGAGGGGAGCTCATTCTATCGTCTATTATTTTTCCCTGAAGAACTATGTCTTTTCCACTGAGTCCCTAATAAAGTTCTGGAACTTCAGGAGGAAGCTGACATCAAGGGGGTACAGGGGAACTTCTGGAGATGCTATTATGGTCTACATTTTCCAAATTCATCGAACAGCTTACCTAAAATGTTGAATCCTACTCCATTTAATTTATGCCACACTAAACAAATAAAAGTCACATGTGTATTTGCAGTATAGTTTTTAATCAACATATAACTTAAGTATCTGTGTTCCTTTGCCTTTTTGTTTATTTATTTGAGCCAGGGTTTCTCTGTGTGGCCCCGGTTCCCCTGGAACTTGCTTTATAGATCAGCTTGGCCACCATGCTCAGCTTTATTTTCCATTTTGATAGTGGAAAACCTAATTCTTATTTTCTGGCCCCAGCCTACTCTTCTGAGACCATTCCAAAAACTTCTAGGAACTGTCCCTCACTCTGAACACACAGACTCACNTTCTAACTATGTGGCTTCTGTAAAGCTATTCTGTAGCTCAATCAAATAGGCAAAGAGTCACTTTACTAGAGACTCACAGCTTTACTATGTGGTTTGGAGACTATCCTTAGCCCTCTGGGCCATAACAGTGAATCCAACACAGTTTGTTGAGNGAAAAATATTTGTGCAGATAAACTGAGAAGAGTTGAGATGAGTAAAAAGAAAGAAACCACGGCATTCTAAATCACGTTTTTCTCCTAAAAAAAAAAATTCTTGTATTCTAATTCATTGATCATTTGTTCCTCTTTGTGCCTCAGAAATCTTTCCTCCCCACCCCCCAAAACTCATTTTGCACATCATCCAAGCTAGTATGCTCCTATTGTGATCTTGCAACCAATCATTGTGTTGATGGTTTGTATGTTTGTTTCATGAGTAGAATGAACTAAATAAACATTGTCAGTGTAGGTTTGGGGATCCTTGTGATTTATATTTGTATGTTCCACCGGCTCCTTGTAAGCACTTGATCCCCAGCTGGGGGTACTACCTGGGAAGGTTATAAAACTTTACTTAAAGACATGAGGCCTAAAGGTCCAACATAGGCCACTAGAGGTAAGTCTTTGAAGGTTTTACCTGTCACCAAAGGAGGAGCTCAACCACTAAAATGGAGTCACTCTAGCTGCCATATCCATTTACCAAAACAGATTGAGCCTACTGAAACCATGAACTAAAACAAGTCACTGCTTCCTTACATTGCTTCTCCCAAGTGTTTTGTTAGTAGTGAGAAAAGTAGCTAACACTGTGGTGGTATTTTATCTATGTCCCCCAATAAAATNTATCTGAAGATCAGAGGAACAAGGTTAGCTGCTAGCCTTGCAAAATTAGCACATGCCCTTAATCCTATCACTTAGCAAGCAGGGTCTGTCTGGATCCCTGTGAGTTCTAGGTCACACTAGGAACAGTCAAGCGTGGAGACACATGCCTTTAATCCCAGCATCAACCATAGAATTCTGGAGGTCTATACAGACAGGCAAGAAGTGGCAGAAGTGGGCCATAGGAGGAAGTAGCTAAACTGAAAGAGCCAATGGGAGAACAGAACAGAAAGGGATATAAAAGTGGAGGTAGAAGGAAGTGGAGGTCTCTCTCCATTTTGGAAGCAGCGGCAGCAGTCCGAGGTGAGTCTGGTAGCTGTTCCTAATTCCTCTGATCTCTGTCAGACTTTCACCCCATCTCTGCCTCTGTGTTTTATTTAACAAGACTATTTAGAAAATCCATCTTACATAACACAGCATTTCAGAGGTTTAGAAAGACAATGACGCTTATGTGTTTGTAAAATACTGATTCTTACCAAATCCATGTGCAGTTGTATCATTAGGACCTGAATGTATCCAGCTAACTGTTCAACTGTATCATAGTTCATATGAACAGAACAGGATTTATTAAATACATTCTTGAAATGGTTGTAGCTCATGACTTTGCCTCATATTGAAATCACAAATCAAGTTTTCAAAAATAGAAATTAAAATACATTTTTGTCTGGAATGAAGACAAAGTTGAGAAATGAAGATAGGTAGATAGCGATGAGGTAGATGTATTCATTTAATGTCTGTTATTGCCACATTAACAAAAGTTTATGTATTTGTCTTTTTTAAGAGAGATTCTAGAGTTAAGATGCCTGCATTTATTTCTCTGTTCCTCACTTCCTACATGTTTCTCTCACCAACCATAGGACTTTCCTGTGCCTCCAATTCCCATACAAAGTGAGAATAATGAGAATGGTAGTACCCAGTATACTGAAGAGATAGCTACACTTCCATGCTCACTGTAGAATCACACACATGCCTCAAGATATAAACTAATGTGTCCATCAAAAGATAAATAAGTGTGCACACACCCATACCCACACAAAGAATGGATTGCATCTTGGCCTTAATGAAATTGACCTGAGGGAAGTAGCTCGGATGTTAAAGTAAACATGTAAATGTGAGGACCAGAATCCCTGTCCTAAGAAGCCACTCAGATGTCATGTGGGCATGGTGGTCCCCTGTAATTCCACTGCTAGGAACACAGAGGCAGGGCATCCCAGGAGTAAGCCCAATAGCCAGAACAGTCATATTGGTGAGCTCTGCATTAACTGAGAGACCTTGCCTCAATTAATAGGGCAGAGAGCAATAGAGAAAAAATCCCAAGGCAAACTCAGGGTACCACATCCACATGCACACACATTGGTGCACACTTGTACACAGATCTAAGGCCTCTACCTCCCTATGCACATACATGTGTGCACACTTGCACACAATGTCAATCCATACATTTGCAAACATACTTATACATACACATATAGACATTGACAGGTCAAAAAGAATAAGGGAAGGAAATTCTGTGACAACATAAATGAACCTAGAGGACATTCTACAGCACATGTGCCAACAAAAAGACAAATGTTAAGTGATATTACTTACATGTGTGCTTTTAAAAGTCAAGCTCGCAGAATCAGAGAGCAGAATGGTGGCTACCAGGAGTTAGAAGAGAGAAATGAGGAGGGAAATGATTGGGAGATGGAAGTCAAAGAATCTAAGATTGCATTCAGACAGATGTTATGAACAGACATCTGTTGGACATCATGGTGACTACAGTTAGAAAAAATGAGCTAGGTACTTAAAAATTACTAAGAATACATTTTAAATATTAAAACCACAAAAATTGTAAGTATGAGGTAGTAGATAGTTCAATCAGACGTCCAATGTAACATTTCAAAATAATGACCTGCACATATCAACAATACAATCTCTGTCAATTTATATATGTATACTTATTCTGTCAATTTATATATGTATACTTATTTCACAGATTTAAAAAATATAATAGTAAAACAGAATGATGCCTGGTGTGCCATCGTGACCTATTAAAACACTTTATTTTACTTTTGTTATTTTTCATTATTTTAATGAATTTTTTAATTTTAATTTTATATGGTAAGTAGAATGTAGCCAGATAATCAACCCTTGTACTTTGAAATGTTTCTTCATTTTTATATTTGTATGTTTGAACATACTTCTTGAGGAAATTATGAATGTTCTATAATAGATTATCAATGTTTTTAATATCTGTGTAATCTATTTGCTAAATACATACTCTTAGGAACATTGTTATTAAGCATTCTAAATTTCTAAACTATTTTGCTGTAACTAGAATCCCTAAGGGTTACAAAGAGCCAAGTTAAATATAGCTAAGGTCAGATTTAAAGGGTGAGAATGGCCCACTCAGGAGCCATTTGTGAATCTATCACTCAGAGATTTTTTTCCCCAAATAATTTTTAACCCACATTGCATAACTCCTAAAAATATGCAGAAGTAAAAAAAANCCCACTAATTTCCCTGTTGCTGGAGGTTGCACTCCCCCAGAGCTGAGTACTTATTTTTATCATTATGTGCTGATTTGCGTGTTCCCTCTCCACGGGCACACGTGATCACCTGGTTGAGTCCATTGGGCACCAAGCCATGGTACAGTCTTTATTCTTTGCTCCTGAGCCTTTTCCATCTTTGACTCAGTTGTCTCATCACACAAGCTTTCAGTCACTGCTATCAATGNCCTCCTTTTCCTCACTTTAATTCTCCTACTCATGTGCTTATCTTGGAGTTTAAAAGTGGCTGATTACATTCATGCCTTAAGGTAGTAGTGTTATGCTTATTTCCTTCTTTTTAAAAAATGACTCATTTATTTTTATTTCTTGTACATTGGTTTGCCTGTATTAGGGTGTTGGATCCCTTGGAACTGGAGTTACAGACAATTGTGAGCTACCATGTGGATGCTGGGAATTGAACCCTGGTCCTCTGGAAGAGCAGCCAGTGCTCTTAACCACTGAGCCATCTCCCTAGCCTCTATTTCCTTCTTTTTTAGTCTAAGTTTGTGAAAAACCTTTTTTCTGTCATCAGTTTTGTCACTATATCACACATCATTTCTGAGGTTGTTTTTTTTTTCTAAGCTTGACTCTTTTATATTTTTTTCTTCATGTTCTGTTTTGAAGTAGTTACTGTTTGTGTTAGTTCACTTTGCGTTTCTGTAATGAAACATCTGACAGGGGCTATTATTCAGTAAAGAAAGGTTTGTTAAGCTCTTAAGCTAAGTTTTGAAGGTTCTGGTTGCCGCCATCATTGGCCTGGTTCTTGGCTGCATCCCATCGTGACAAAGGCACACATGTGCAAAGAGCTTCTATGTCAAACAGGAAGTGAGAAGACTAGCATAACACTCGTTTCTGAGGTCACGTTTCCGATGACCTAAGGACCCCCCACTCAGCCTCCCAACCATTCCACCTCCCTAGCATTGAAGCCTTTGGTCCCAGTAAACCCTTAAAGAACACTAATTTACTCAAACCACAGTTTGCTTAGCTCTGGTCTGAACATAGCCTTCTGAGGCACTTAATTGTTTTTTTAGAAATGTTACTCTTTTCTTGTAGTAACTGAATAAAATCTTGATATATTTTATAACTGCATTTATGTGAAATTCGCTCCCCTGAAGCTGTAGACAAGCCAAAGTGGCAAGTGTCTTCTAACTGCCGTAGGTCTGTCCTCTGCAGTGTCTTTCTCATGGCAACTTGTTTCCTTATGCTCCCTAGGTGTGTCCCCTTTCCCACCTCTCCACTGGCCTCTCTTCCCTTCTCTCAGGTCTTCTGCCATAACTGACCCATTTTGCTTTTGTTCCAAGTAGTATGTCCTCAAAATGAGTCTATCCTAGGCAGCATCCTTCCATGCCAGATTTAAAAGTGACTTTGGTGGCTGCATTGTTCCAGGCCCTTCAGCACGTGCCTTGAGTTCTACTCACTCACCTGTTNGGATTAGTCAAAACCCCTATACATACTAGGTACAGTTTTCGATTGTTCATGCCAGATGAATTCCATTGGAGTTTGGCTCTCTTTCATTTGACTGCCAGGAGCTCTCCTGCTTTCTCCCATGTAGATACTGGCACTGCAGGTTTGGGGTTGGGTGTTTTGTACTTGTGTAGTATTTTTGATATTCATAAAAATAGTTTACCTCCAAGTTTTCCATAAATATTGTCCACAGGGACTGAAGAGATAGCTCTCTTAGTAAAGTCCTGAGCTTGCAAGTATAAGAACCTGAGTTCAGTCCCATGTGGGAGAGGAGAAAAAGCTAAGCATGTTAGTGTACTTGCTTGTAATCCCACTGCTGGGGAGGCAGAAACAGGAGGATCCCTGGGGATCGCTGACCAGCCTAGCGCACTTAAATGAGATCCATGCCCGTGAGAGACAGAATCTCAAAAGCAATGTGGACAGTGCCTAGGAAGAATGTCCAAGGCTGTCCTCTTGTCTCCACGTGCATATACACGCACAAGCACCACACACACACACACACACACACACACACACACACACACATGCTCACACACATACACATGCTCACAAAAATACTATCAATAGGCTCTTGGTTTTGCTGTCCCTTTGCTCTTTTTTTTATCTGCAGATTTGTACAAACTTACGGTAATGTCTTAACTGCTATAGTTCCAGGATCACTTAAACAATTTTAAGTGAGTTTTTGCCATTTATAACCAACAAAGCACTGACTAGTATATTATTGATCATTTATCTCATTAAAAGGTAACCTTGTAAGCAGAGTACAGTGGCACATACCTGCAATTCAACACTCAAGAGGCTGAGACAGGAGGATCACGAATTGGAGGTGACCTTGGGCTACACAGACAGACTGTGTCTCACAAAAGCAAAATAAATAAATGAGGTAAAATATTTCCTTCCATTCAGAACCAACAAACCATTAAATTCAAAGAAAATAATATAATGATCATTTTCATTGCTTATAGTTTACCAGATGTTTAAATGATGTCTAAAGGACTGATGGGTGGGTGGCTCGGCTGATAAAGTGCTTGCCTTTCAAGCATGAGGACATGAGTTCCAAGCCCCAACACCCACACATCTATGGTACACACCTGTAATCACAGCACGAGNGAGGCAGACACAGAAGGATCCCTGGGGCTTGCTAGCCAGCCATTCTAGCTGAGTAAGTGGGCTCCAGGTTCACTGGAAGACCCTGTCTGAAAATTAAAGCATGCAGTAATTGAGCAAGGATGCCTGTCTTAGTTAGAGTTTCTATTGCTGTTGTAAAACACCATGACCAAAAGCAACTTGGGAAACAAAGGGTTTATTTCATCTTATACTTCCACATCAAAGTCCACCATTGAGGAAAGTCAGGGCAGGAACCTAGAGGCAGGAACTAAAATGGAGAGGCCACTGCTTAGCACCTTGTTTCTCATGGCTTGCTCTACCTGCTTTCTTACAGAACTCAGGACCACCTGCCCAGTGGTGGTAAAACCCACAATGGGCTAGGCCCTCCTACATCAATCATTAATAAAAAAAAAAAA
>LZPO01088357.1:2667-23403 GCA_001675575.1 Neotoma lepida | reverse complement strand
TGATGCCTCCAGAGCTTGCTTTGTTGTACAGGGTTCTTTCTTCAATTAAACTTAATTCTTAAATATTATTTTGTGTCTATATATATGAAATGTGTGTATGTATGTGTATACATTTGTGTGTGGGCATGCATATATCATGGTGAGAATGTGGGGGTCAGAGGATGATGTTAGGTATTTCTCCCTGCTTTCCAATTTGTTTGAGGCAGAGTATCTTTGTATTTGATGCTTCACACATCAGAATACCTGACCTGCAAGTTTTCTAGGATTTTCTTATCTCCACTTCCCATCTTACTCTAGGAATACTGTGATATAGTTTATCNATTTTATGAATTCCAATTCAGGTACTTAATGCTTGTCAGCTGACATTTTATTCCCTGAACTATCTCCTAGATCCTTCAATCTCAATTTTTATTACGATTTTTTTATTAGCAAAGCTATATGACAATAAAAATGTATACAAAAATGTGAATGGCTCTTGAAGTTGTATTTATTGCTTTCTTTAATAATCAAAAGCCAGGAACATAGAAGGAAATATATGTATAATTGTTCTAGAATTTCTAAAATACTAAGCAAGTAGTAGATGGTTTTTAAATACATAAATTTTTCTGTAAAATTACTAGGTAAGCTTGTCAAATGGATTAAAATAAGCACCAGAGCATGGTAGAATGGCTTATAGTATTCACTACTGTTCAGTTTAAATAGTGAAATTCATAACAAATTAATTGTTTAGGGTGCTTCTGTGTAATTANTTTATATGAAATATTACTTCTATTGAAAGTTGTATAATAGAGAACTTGAAAAGTTATACAGAAAGCAATACTCAAAAGTTTTCTGTACAATAGGTAAGGCAATACTTACATACATTTTCTTTCTAAAAATATAAAGGCAGATTTGGTAACTTATCTTGTAATCAGGTTTCTTACATTTTATCTTTCTATGAATTCTTAAAGATGTAAGGAATATTACTCATGTCTGGAGAGTAGCGATTAAGCAATAATGTGAAAACTGTCATGTAGAAAATCTAACACACAAATGACAGAGACCTAAACTGGCAGATGAATGAAGCCATACTTAGCTAAGTATGTTTAATAACATAGCCTCTTTGAGTTTGCTAGAAAGCTACACTTTGTGAGTCTTTTCTTACTTAAAACTTGAATCCTACCAGCCCAGAAACCCCTGTAACTTTTTGTTCTCACAATTCTATTAATTCACATTTTCTGAATCAATTTTTACTTTATGAACTCCCATATAATTTGTTTATTTTACATCTTTAACCTATANCTACTACTAGTGAAATACGATCTCATCATGAACAGGCATTTTTAAATACTTTATTATTGTTGATAAATGTCCAACACAGAGAACAGTCTTACTTTTTTTCAAAAAAAATTAATTCTTTGAGAATGTCATATACTGTAATTTGACCATATTCACTACATGCCCCAGATCCACCTTTATGTCCATATTGCTATTATTTTTGTAAATGCATTATATTAGTCACTGTTCTATTGCTGTGAAGAAATATTGAACAAGGTATCACATATGAAAANAAGCATTTAGTTGGGGGCTTACTTACAATTTCAGGGGTTTAGTCCATTATCATCATGATCGGGAGCATGGCAGCATACAAGCAGGTGCTTGAACCATAGCTGAGAGCTACATCCTGATCCATAGGCAGAGAGAGAGAGATTGAGTCTAGCATGGGATTTTGAAACCTGAAAGCCCACTCCCAGTGACACACATCCTCCAATGAGGCCACATTTCCTAATCCTTCTAATCCTTTCAAATTGTGACACTCCCTGGTGAATAAGCATTCAAACGTATGAGCCTATNAGGGCCATTCTTACTCAGACCACAGCATCCTTTTAGTCAACTTAATGCTGCCTATATATACTCTTTGGTGTTTGGGCACTGACTGGAGTGTGGTCTGTGTACTAGGAGTAACACCTTTAAATAATACTGACTTGCCTCTCCCTACAGCTATCAAGTACTAGCAGTTCCTCCACTAGGGGTAGGACATCATGCCCACTTCCCCACTTCATGGTAGGAATTAGGTATATGTGTGCTGTCACAACTGCTGTGTGTTCATATGTACAACTGCCCAGTTGTTTCTGGAAAGCACTGTTTTGTTGTAGCTTTCCACTACCTCTGGCTCTTATAAGCTTACCACCCCCTCTTCCATGATTATACCTGAGTCTTGGGAGGATGGGTATTATATAAATGTCCCATTTAGGGCCAAGCACTCTGCACTTCTTTGAGTTGTGAGTGTCTATGTTAATCACCCTCTACTTTAAAAGAAAGTTTTTCTGATGCAGTTTGAGAGATACAATAATCTATGAGTATGATGGTAAGTCATCAAGAGTCAGTTTACTACTAGTAGTGTTTAATGTCTATAATGAATATAAAACTCAAAGACAAATGTTGGAACAAGTGATGGGAATTAAAGTTCCTACTTTTTGTTTAATAATTCTCATACTATAGATAACAGATTAGGATGTAACTGGTGCCAAGAGAAGACAAATATATCTATTATTAAAATGGTTTTTATGTTAATAGCCAGCATATAAGAAACAATGGAGTCAAATTAATTATGGAAATTTCATCACATTTTGAACTATTTCTACTCAAAGAGGCAACTCTTACTTTTATTTATTATATTATCAAACTGATAAACATTTTAATATGTTTTACTGAGCTTTTCTGTTAAACATCAAAAGTATAGCACCATTTCAAGAACAGTACAATAAACATCCATGTACTCTCATTTAGATTTAAGCATTGTTAAATTTGTCTGTGTTTGCCTTGTCATCACTTTCTCCAAGTATAATTTATTTTGATTAGGCTATGTGGAGGCTGGTTTCAAGGTGTTAGTAATTATCATTGTTTTAGACCAATTTCATAACTATTATAACATTCACAAATGAAATATGGCCACGTAATTTCCTATAATAGACTAAAGTTTTAAAAATCCATATCATCACAAAACACAAGTTATGTAAAGAATGCAAGGATGGTTCACTAATAAGCATGAAAGTTATAAAATTTGTCTAATAAAGAAATAACTAAAACTTTACATCAAGGAACTGGAAGATACAAACAAAATAAGCAAATACTAAATCCTTGAAATGTTAATAAAATTAATGAACTCATCAATGGAGTATAGTTAAGCAGGAAAGTATGTACATAGTATATTAAATCCTTGGGCTTTATGGATATTACCAAAATTAAAAAAATTAATTCATATTAATGATCCAAAATGGAAAAATAAAATGGGAAGAGAAAGTAGCTCAGGAGTGAGAAGAATGCTTGGTAGGCATGTGAGAGGCCTTTGGTTTAATCTCTATCTTTGAAGGAAAAAAAAAAGATAACCCAAATGTTGTTCGTATATTAGATTTTTTTTAATTAAAAACAAAACAAAACAAAAACAAAAAAACAAACAAAAGAAACAACGAGAGCCAGATATCAGGTGAAAGCTGAATGAACAGAGAAGCAGAACAGCCAGCCACTAGTTCTTACCTCTAAGAAATCCTCAGCCTAANGAGAATGAGTTCCTTCTTCCTCACAACTCATATACCTTTCTCTGCCATGCCATATTACTTCCTAGGATTAAAGGCGTGTGTGCTTCCCAAGCAAAGGCATGAGATCTCAAGTGCTGGGATTAAAAGTGTGTGCCACCACTGCCTGGCTCTGTTTCTTTCCTATNCTGTATCAATCTCATGTAGCCCAGTGTGGCTGTGAACTCACAGAGATCCAGACAGATCTGTGCCTCCCAAGTGATAAGATTAAAGGTGTGTGCCACCACTGCCTGACCTCTATGTCTAATCCAGTGGCTGGCTCTGTCCTCTGAATCTCAAGCAAGTTTATTAGGGTACACAATATATATCACCACACCCAAATTTATGTATAAAACAAGTATGTACCAGTTTGAGAGTTAATAGTCTATGGAACATGTTTACAGTGAAATTTTAGGCAGCAAAAAATAAATAAATAAAACACTGACACATGTAAGCTTGTAGATGACTCAAGTATGTGCATGAGTAAAAGTTTTATATCTATGTGTGTATATGTATGTGTGTATAACTATTGATAATTCATGACATATACATATATACATACATATATGTATCACAATACATAAATATATTGTGTCCAACTTTAAAAGATTGTAATCTTTCAACAGCCTCAACACTGTTTAAAAGTTCAAAGTTCAATGTCCATTCTGAGACTCAAGGCACTCTCTTAACTCTAACCTCCTATAAAATCAAAATAAAAAACAGAATATATATATATATGTATGTGTGTGTATGTATATATGTATATACACACCATACACATATTTTACCATATATATCAAGATTTATAACAAAATAACAGAAACATTGTTTCAGGAAAACTGGAAATAGGGTTTTACTGGGCAGGATAGGTGAGGATTTTCTAGGATAATGGTATGTCTTAGAGTATAAAATTATGTATATAAGTATGCATGTACATTGAAAATTACTTCATTTTATGCAAGTGTTATCTCAAAAGAAACAAGGTAAACAGTGCTGATAGAGATGCATAAAGTACAATGAAGGATTATTAGAGAAATGGATACATGGCAGAATTTGGGGAAAACTGTTAAAATAATAATGGAAGATCTAAGTACAATATATGAGTATCACCTCTTAAACAATTACAATAGGTTTATACTTTTATGTTTAAAATTTTTAGCTATAACATAAGGTAAGTTATAAATCTCGGTAAATTCACAGAGTAAAAGGTGTGGATCATTAATGTTCTAACAAAACTAAAATGTGTCTAAAGGCAGCAGAAAGTGCCACACAGTAGTATTGAAGTACAGAAAGTACTTTATGATTGTATTGAGTCCCAGGGAGGGAAGGATCACTGTAGAAAATGTCTATTTACAGATGCAATTTTAACTTTTTATTCTCCAAGTTTTCCATAACATTAATTATGTTAATCAGTATAGTATTTGGAGTACAGCTGCACTACTTAACTTCTAGAAATTTAATTTCATGTGAATTTGTACACTTGTGAAAAATGAATTTCTCCCACAATTGATNTAAAATTATTTTAACTTAAATTATTTATTTTTTATTTCCTCTCATACACATGTGTTTTTATTATTTGTTCAAAATTAACTAATAACAAATGGACAGTTAATTTACATCAAAATTAATTTATGCTCTTTCTTTCTTGTTATAAAGTGAGTTTATGTACTTCAGAGGCACTGGCAAAGCCGGCTTCGATGTATTTGAAATGCTATTTCAAGGGAACCTGACAATGAATAGCAGGTATAAAATTAACCTTTACTGACATTACATATTTCTGAGTTTATTAGTTAGTGAAATAATTGGATAATAATGTAACCTAACACTGTCATCATTATAACTGAAAAATAAAACTAAATGTTGTCTATTTCATTATATTGATTAGAATAAAGTAGTACCAATTTTATAAAGTGGATTTTATTAGTGCAAGTTCTGTTTTTTAAATGAATTTCTACACAGATAACAAAGATATGATTATAGGAAACCTGGTCTATACCTTGAAATGATTAGCAAACAGCATCTCATAATCATTTTTAAAGGTAAACTTTGTACTTGAAACTCAATTAAGTTGATATGTTTTAATTGCATCACCCACCACATGTTATTTAGAAGAGGGTAGGAATTGATAGAGTAAATAGTTTTTCTCTTCAAACTCTTCAGTACAGACAGCTGTGATGCTCACTGACTTGCACAGCTAGGCTAATACATACAGGAAGATGAGGCCAGATTTTAACTCAATTTATATTCTTCCCTTCACTTTGAATGTTGGCTAACTGCCAGCCCTTTTCAGTTAAATTTGACTATTCCACTAAATAAAAGTCTNTGACATGTTAATTTTAGAGAATTATACTNTTCTCATGTATAAAGCAATATTTCACGAGCTCAAAACATTTTGACTTAAGACAAGAACATGCAAACTATGGTCATAGGGCTAGTTACCAGCNGTAAATTAAATATTTAACACATAGCATATAGTAAATATGAAGCTATAAAANTTTAACTGTTAACAATTTTTAGAATTTTACTTTGAATCATGTATATGTGTGTCTCTGCATGGCTGTATGAACCTGTGTACAGGTGCCTTCAGACATCAAAAGCAGGTAGCAGATTTCTGGAATCTGGGATTACAGGCAGTTATAAGCCAGCCAGTGTGAATGTTGAGAATCACACTTGAGGCCCTCTGAATCACTAGGAAATATCTCTAGCCCCCAAATCAATTTTAAATGTAGTCACTGTGACCTTAAAATGATATCCATATAAAATTATATCCAGTGTTACCTATTCAAAATATTTATGAGANACCACTTCATCATTGAACTGTTCTACTTTTCTTCATTATGTTCAAACTNTTTCTACCTGTTCATTATATAGTAGGATTATTTTTATCTATTTTGTCTTCAGATATTCCCATTATGAAAATAAAAGACAAGCTCTTATTAATGAACACAAATTAAAATATACAAATACACCTATTTCTAATAGCCAGACTATAAGAGTTAGAATGTTTCCTGGATGATTTGAGCATTGCAATTGTAATATACAATGATCATAACATAGGTATATTTGGTTGTATTAGACATTTTTATTATATTAGTCATTTTTCTTGTTATTTGATGAAATACCTCTTAAGAAACAGCTTAAGGAAGGAAGAATTCCCTCTGGCTTAAAGTCTGATAGGCTAGAGTCCACTGCAGTGAGGAAGTGACGATGGTANGAGGAGAGGGAGTTGAACATATTTGCCTCTGAAGTCAGGAAATAGGAATATGTGAAACTCATAGCTCAGCTGGGTTCCTCCTTTCTTTCAGTCTAGGATGTAGCCCAGTGTTCTTACCTCAGTTAACCCAATTGAGAAACTCCCTTACAAATATGCCCAGAGCTTTATCTTTTTCTTTGAGACCCAGATATATGGAGAGGGAACATGGTTCCTTCTCTAAATCCAGCGCCATTCTTGGCAAAGCCAGTTATAATCTGGAGATAAGATTCTGGGGAGCTTTTCTCTGAGGCCCTGATACCAAAAGCAGGTAGTGAATTTCTGGGACCTGGGATTACAGGCAGTTGTGAGCCCCCCAGTGTGAATGTTGGGAATCATACTTGAGGCCATATATATATATATATATATATACTTTAAAGACCAGTAATGGACTATGGCCAGGGCTCTGGGAGAGTTGTGACTTTGGATTCTGAGAACCCAATTCTTCCCCTCTAAGGGGCCATGGTTATCAGTTTCAAGACCTTTGTGTCTTCAGTCAATGATGCACTGGAGGTATCCAGTGTTCCCTTTGTGCAACTTCCTATTGACTTTGTTCAATTGTATGATAGATTTCTACTGACTGTGTCCCATTTTTTTCTACTACAAACTGTAGATAAGATGCTGTACTTTTTAATAATCATATAAGACATAGCTTGTGTAATGCCTAGCATGGACTGCATGTCAACTATTGCTGCTTGACAAAGTTCCAGCATTTTGACATTGTAGACCACACTTCTCCAGTATCTTTTTACTTTTATTTTTAATAATTCTCACTATTAATGCCTTTCCCTTTGGAAAATTTTGTATATGCCCTGGTAAAGGATGAAAATGTGTACAATGGTAGCCTCTCTAAACAAAATAATTCTTTAGAAAAAAAATCCCTGTCACCACAGAACCAGGAACTCCATTGTGCCCTCTTAATTACACCAAGAATAGGAAAGTTAGAGATTTACTAGACATACCTGATGCCAAGAATGAAATGCCTACAATTCAGTCCCACAGCCTGAGGCCATTAAGGGCAAGAGTTCAGTTAATAAATACAGAGAAATCAGAATGGTACAGTATAATGGGAAAAGAGTAAGACATCAGGACCTTTCCTTTTGGGAGCACTATGAGGAGAACAGGCCCATACAATAAGACTACGAAATTGTAGCATGGTGTCTGCTCCCCAGAAGAAGTTCTTTTCCCAAGGTCAGGCATTTGGTTAAGGGTCTCCATTCCGTTGGGNACTTAAGGATAGNTCCTGCTTGATAAANNAGTCATTCTTCTTATCTCTAGCAAGAGGAACTTATGGCCCTTTCATTAACCTATGACTGGTGCATATTGTCAAGGTCATGGCTGGGTTCCTCAATCCCTGATCTCAAGAAGTCAAGCCACTTGGGCTGAAAAGGTTCCCTGCAAGGACNACAGACTAAAAATCCCTCCTCTAACTACCAGGCATGAGAAGCCTCCTTTCAAAGAGTTGGTCAGGATAGTCCAAACGACTCCCTGTGGTGATGTACTGTGTCCTCTAATATACTATGTCCCCCAATAAAATTTATCTGTGGATCAGAGGAAAAAGCCAGCCACTATAAGTAAAAACAGAAGTCAGGCAATGATAGCACATGCCTTTAATCCTATCATTTGGGAGACAGGGATCTGTCTGGATCTCTGTGAGTTCAAGGCCACACTGGGGAACAGAGCCAGGCATGGTGGCACATGCCTTTAATCCCGAACCAACCATAGAGATCTGGAGGTGTGTACAAACAGACAGGAAGTGACAGAGCTGTGCAGGAAGAGGAAGTGATGTAGCTGGGCTGAGAGAGCCAATGAGAGAACAAAACAGAAAGGAATACAGGCATGTGTATACAGGAAGTCACTCTTTCTTTTGAAGCTGTGGAGTTGGTGAGGTGAGGTTAGCTGTGGCTTTCCCTATTTCCCTGATCTCTCAGGTTCCAACCCCGATTTCTGGCTCCATGTATTTTATTTAATAAGACTGTTTAGCAATTCATCTACAACTCCCCAAATATTAGATATTATTAATGTACCCCTTGGCTTTGATTAATAAGAGACCTGAACCACTAAAATGAAATTTTTGCTTTGTTGGGAAAATCAATACTGGTCAGCTGAGGCAGAACAATCAGCTGTGGTTAAAAAGAGAATAGCAAATAGAGACCTTCATAGGAAACAGCAACTGGAAACAGTGCACAGATCAATGGTATGGAAGTCCAGCCCCAGTGGATATATCTACATCACACTCCTGTATCTATAGCTCATGGAACAACACAGAAAAGGGGGTGGAAAGTTTGAAAGAGGTAGAACAACAGGAAGTCTGCTTGAAAACAGTCTCTCCTAGACATGGCTGCATAAACAAGACCAGAACAATGTTAACATTAATAAGCATGTTAATGTGGAAGGGAGGAAATTTCAAATTTCCTTGACAATGAACTACAGGCAGCTAACTACTGCTGGGATGAGAATTAGCCTCTCCCAGGGGTGAGTTCTCTTATCTGTTGTCAAGGCAGAATGGTCAGCCCTGAAATGATTTCACACAAACAACATAAACAGACTCAGCTTGTTATATTTATTTTATATATTTGTGCATAAATGTATATATTCATAAATATATATGTAACAATAATAATAAAAAGAGGCTATCATCTTGAGTGGAGGACATGGAAGAAGTTTGAAGGAGGGTGACTGAGAGGTGTAGGCAGACTTTTCTGTCCCGCCAGCCGCTCCCCAAATAACCACACAGAGACTTGTTCATTATAAATGCTCAGCCAATAACTTAAGCTTGTTTTTAGCTCACTCTTATAACTTAAATTAACCCATTTCTAATAATGTATGTGCCGCCCAAGGCTCACTTACCTCATGTAGGTACTTCTCATCCTGCTCACTCTGTGTCTCCTCTGACCCCTCCTCTTTCTTCTTCCCAGCATCTGCTTAGTGTCATTCTCCCACCTAACCTTATCCTGCCTAGCCTTGGGCCAATCAGCTTTTTATTAACAATGAGAGCAATTCAAATTTACAGTGTACAAGATTGTTCCACAGCAGGGAGGGACTGGAGAGAGGAAAGAATGAGGGAAAATGAGGTAATTCTATTTCAATTAAAAAATTTAAAAATGATTAAACTCAAAAAAGAAAGCAAAATGGATTTTTTTCCTTTTATCACCTTGGTTGTTTCTAAAACATAAAACAAAAACAGCACTTACATGTATGAGAACTGAAAAATGAATTCTTTTCCTCTCAGTAAGAAAATCTATTCACCAATTTATCAGCCTGTGCCCATGTATTCTACCCATATTTGAGTCATAAGGCCCCAAGAAGGACAATTCCAAGACCTACGTTAACAAGTACTTTAAGGTTGAAGTAAGGGTTGACTATCTATACAAACACTGGTAAATTAAGCATACAAAGAAACAGTGGCTAGAGATCTGACTCTAGCTGAGAGCTGAGAGTCAGCACAAAGAATGGCTATGTGGAGTAGGTCTCAACTATAAGAAGTTTTTTTCAGAAAATATTTAAGGATTTCATCAGACGTGCTAATTTCTTCTCAGAAAAATATTAAGAGTGCCTTATTCTGTGAAAAATTTGGATTTTCTTTGTTTAGTTTAGGGGAGTCCATGATGATTTCAGTATAGTTTTCAAAGATGTTAATATTAAAATATGTAAAATGAAAAATATAAGCAAGCTGTGTTACTTTTGCGGTTCTCTTTAAGTTTAAAATTAATTCACATTAAGACATTTTAAATGAAGCAAACTGAACGTAGTGGGACAGGTCTGCAATCTCCAGAGGCTTCAGCAGGAGGATTATAAGCCTCAGGTCAGCCCAGAAAGCATTGCAAGATCTTGTCTAAAATAAAATTTAAGATAAATATGCACACATATATATGAACTGAATGATGTGTTTGTATATCTAAACAAACATAAACAATTGCAACTGAATGTCATATCAAATAAATAGTGCCAAATGGATAAATTATTTCCACATATATCACATGTAGTGAAGGCGCAATTAATATATATATAAACATACTACTAATCCTTAATATTTGGAAATGGCACACAATTTTGCATTATATCATAATTTCATAATTTGATGCTTTATATTGGTCTTTGCTTACTTTCTAATTTACTTTGTAGCACAAAGTGTCACAATTCTACTTATGCTTAGAGATAGATTATTGTAAAAACAAATGCCTTATAGTCAACACATCTCATCATTAAAATTGTGCAGATATTATTAAAATTAATATAAAATGATTATAAATACACAACCTTTACATAAAGCATAAGTTTTTTAACCATAGCTCCCATTTTTTGATGTGACAGTCAAAAGAATGATGAGGCAAATTAAAGGAAGTATTCAATCAAGTGATTTTCTTGAATGATTCTTGATATTCAATACATAGTCATGTATCAACAAATGTTTCTTGTAGTACTATGCAGTCAGTACTTTAATTTAATTTTAAAATTCTTTACAGTTTAGAAAGATTTATGCATGTAGAATGGTCTAGACTTAAAAACCTAACCCTCCTGCTGCAGTCTCCAAAATAATGGGATTGCAGGAGTGACCTACCAGCCTGGCTTCATGACCGTTTTTCAAAGGATATTTTTCACATTATAATATATCACATTTTCACTAAATCTATCCATTTTTGATTAAGAGCAGATTTGAATGAATGTATTTAATAGAAGCTGAGGTTCTATTAACACACAGGAATGGGTAAAATTCCTTTTCATGATGTCTGCTTTTGAAGGGAGCTTGTGGGTTTGCTATATACATTCAGGAAGCATATAGTTGTATATGGTTAATTTTACATTAGTGCTGCTTACAGACTGAAAAAAAAACAGAATGCATCGTAGAGCACAGATGTGATTGGAGCACAAAAGTGACCCAATTATAGAATTACCTTGGTCAGCAGAGAACCATTTCCCTAAGCTTCATGGATCACTTGTGTCATCTCATTTGAGTGCCCTGGTTTGTGGGGACCAATTTTCATCCTTTTTCCTTTTTATTTGTTCACTTTTTTCATAGTAAAGATATAATTACTTCTCAGGTATAGTATAGATTTCATTCCTGTAATATTCTAGAGAAACTGGATGGAAAAAAAAGAGCCACTCATCCTGGTTAGAGTATATTAGATTCTCCTGCCCTCAAGGGTTCCTTCTGTACCCAGTTTTAGTATTTTGATGCAAAACAAATGCCTCAATACAGAAGAACCTTACTACCTGAAGTCTAGCCTTACTTCTTTAATTGATATAAGAGATGCATAAGGGACACCTCAAAATCATGGGAAAAGGCACCTGAGTTGTTTGGATGTGGCAAAGGACAGATGAACACATGAGGTATATACTCCTCCAAATAATAACAAGGCCATATCTCCAACCAGGTTTTGAATTGTATACACTGGAAAGACTGTGAGCAGAAAGTACATCTCATATTTTAAACCTAAAAGAGAGGAACCCTAACACCTCACCAAGCAGAGTTTTACCATAAGGACAATGAAGGCGATCTAATCACACCCAAGCAGAAATACCAAAATCTTACCAAAATTTTGCTCTGGCTTTCTTTCATCTACCTGGCCCTTGTGATCTCTGTGGAAAAACTCAGTTGAAACTCACAGATCACAATATAGAAGCCAGAGTTACAGAAAAAACTGCAGCACTTTCAAGGGATGGGAGTGGGTGTGGCCCCAAAGAACCATTGAACAGGAAAACACTGTCACAAGGTGGGAGTAGTCAATGGCCAGATTTAGGTGCTGGTCTGCTGTAATTCTTCTTTCATTGTGCATTTGCCTTTGGTCACTACAAGTTCCGGTTACACTGACTGTAAGCAAGCTCAGATTGCTAGGAAAGGAAGAGGTAAGTCGGCTGGATCCTCTGTGTTACTTCTTCCTATGGGAGTTGACAGGCCTCACATGTGTGAAGAGTGCCCAAAGAGGCCAGGAGAGGGAGTCAGCTATTCTGAAACTAGAGTTGCAGGTGGATATGGATCACAAGGAGTGGGTAGTGGAAACCAAACCAGGTCCTGGGCAAGGGCAGTAGGAGCTCTTAATCACTGCANCACCTCTCCAGACCTAGGCTCCTGCTTTACTTTCTCATGGTCACCATAATTCTTGGTGACTGGTGACATAAGCCAGAAGCAACTTTCAAATTTCTTTTCATTTTGAGTGCCTTTGATGCCTCTCCTACCAAACTCTGCTGTGTGCGGGCTGTAATATATTGGCTTTCCAATCCTCAATTTGGGAAACCATTGTATTTGTTTCCATATGCAGGTAGATTGTGTACTATTTCTTAAAGTTTGCAAAACAGACAGCTTTTCTGGGGGCTGTGTTCCTACTCAGGTGATTGACAAACATTTATTTANATTAACTCTTAAGAAAAAAGATAATGCTGTCTTTGTTCTTTGCCAGAGAGTGTCTGCCGGATACGATGGTGGAGGCAGGTTAAAATGGCGCNNCTCCATCAAGAGCTAAAGATGAGACTTGGATTCCATTGTTTTGAGGCAATTATCAGAGTTATGCAGCTTCTGTTCCTCGTTTAACAAGTTGGGGCTTATGAAATAGGTAGCCATCCTCAGAGACCTTCAAGGTTGCTAGTANCTAACCAGCNACCTAGCAGTGACTCTGCTGTTTATTTGTAATNAATTTTCTCACNCAGTTGGCCCATCAAACTCCTGGTTCCAGTGGTTTTTAACCTTCATAAGGCTGTGGATTCTTTAACATAGTTCCTCATGTTGTGATCCCCGACCATAAAGTTATTTCACTGCTACGTTCATAACTGTAATTTTGTGATTGTTATGAAACGTAACACTAATATCTGATATAAGACCTCCAAAGGAGTTGCAACCCAAAGGTTGAGAACCCCTTGACTTTAGACATTATTGCCTGAGTCAGCACTCTTTTCTGCTTGTGTCGCTGTTTGAAGACATCTCTGTTATTTACCACCTACATTTTCAGTCTTTGTCTAGTTTACTTTTAGTTTGCCAAAATCCTAACTCCCCCCTCTTGCTGATGCTTTTCACATATTTCCAAGTGTGCCTTGTTCATAATCAAATTTTATGTAGCTTCAACTCGATTATTTCTTTCTTTTTTTTTTGGTTTTTCGAGACAGGATTTCTCTGTGTAGCTTTGGCGCCTTTCCTGGAACTCCCTCGGTAGCCCAGGCTGGCCTCGAACTCACAAAGATCCACCTGCCTCTGCCTCCCAAGTGCTCGGATTAAAGGCGTGCGCCACCATCGCCCGGGTGATTATTTATTTCTTATATCACGAATCCTAATTGGTCTTAATAAAAACCAGGAGCCAGATACTGGGGTAAATGCTGAAAGATCAGAGAGACAAAAGAGCAAGCTACAGCCACCTCTCACCTCACCAACTCCTCAGCCGAAAGGGACTGAGCTCCTGTCTCCTCCTGCCTTATATTCCTCTCTCTGCCCAGTCATATCACTTCCTGTCTCAACTTCCCTAGTGCTGGGATTAAAGGTGTGTGCCTCCCAAGTACTGGGAGCAGAGGCATGAGATCCCAAGTGCTGTCACCACTGCCTGGCCTCTATGGCTAACTAGTGGCTGGCTTTGTCCTCTGATCTTCAGGCAAGCTTTATTCATTAGAGCATATACACAAAATATCACCACAATTTCTTACATTGATTATTCTAAATTTTTTTCTCAGTAAAATTTAACATGCTGCTTCTTAGATTCATCATTGATATTTTTATTTGCATATCAATANACAAACCTTGTTTCTTTTTCTATCATTCGTGAATTTTCTTAGGCATTTTAAAAGCTGAGATTTTTCCAAGTTCTGTTGTATTTTTTCCCTTTTTAAAAATACTGTAAAAACTTTCACTGTGAGTTGCAAATCATTTTCTTTTTCATTCTGGTAGCCATGCTTCTCAACCTTCCTAATACTGTGACCCTTTAATACAGTGCCTCATATTGTGGTGACCCCCACTATAAANTTATTTTTCTTGCTCTTAATAACTGCGCTTTTGCTACTGTTATGGACTGAATGTAAATATTTTTGGAGATAGGTTTTCCAAAGAGTTCGTGACCCACAGGTTGAGAATCACTAGTGGTAGCATTTGTTACAATTAACTTAAAACCATGTAGAGTGATAATTGTGCTGGGTTCAGTGCTGAATACAAAATATTTCTTATTTTATTTACCAAGATAACTCCACAAAAACTGATGTCATTACACCTACTTTTCAGTTGATGAAATTACAGATATTTTTAAGAAAATTTCGCAGGTTTGTCTTTNTTAGCAAATGTTAAGTTCTCAATTTGAAACCTAGATCTCTTCACCGTGAACTCCATAGTTTTCAATCATTCATGAGGTTCCCATTATGATTCACTAAGTAGCTAACAGACTCCCTTTTGCTGAAGTACTGATGGTTCATAAAGGAAAAGTTATTTATTCTATAAACTGACTAATTAAAGGTCTATTGACATCTATAACAATAGTGAATATGAAGGCTAAGCAAATGCAAGAGGGAAAAACCAATGGAACACTTCTCCAGGATTTGACTACACACCATGCTTTTTGAGGAATTTGTTCTATTTGCCACCCTTTGATATTTAAACACGGATGAATGTGGGGAGTGGAGGAAACCGTGGGTGTCTGAAGTCCTGAGTAAAAGGGTCTTTTTAACATGAGCCAGCCGTGGCAAGAATCATAGCCTCAGACCTATGGGAAAATAGCAAAATTTTCCCCCTTAGGTGAGGCTAAAAGGATGGCAAAGTCTTTCTCTGGTCTGTAGGCAGATATTGACAGTGTGTTCATAAAATGTCCACCATAACTTTCTCCCCTCTATATATTTACAGTCTGAAGACTGCTCCCCTACAGAGANTGCTCCTACTGAGATGAGCTAAACCTGTCTCCCTGACTCAGCTGTATACCATAAACCCTGCCTCTTGGTCTATCNGTATGTACTAACCCCACCTCCTTATTAAGCGGTATGTAATAAACATGCTGAGCCTCTGGACTGCTGAGGCCATTCATCAGTAAGCCCGTCCTTCTAATCCCAGCTTTTCTGTATCTGTGTGTCCACGTATTTTTTCTTGTCTTCATTCTTCTACCATCCCAATCAGGTCAAGTCTCTGGGACTGTGCAAGGATTAGACAGAGATAGGTGTAATTTGAGAAGTTTTAAGTAACCCAGTTTCTTTAATTCTTGGATCACTAAACCATCTTTGTGTAGATGTTTCTAGGAATTTGGAAAGAGATCATTGTCAGTGTTATGCTTACCTGCTCAGTGTTCTCTTTACAACCCAGAGATGCCCACCTAGGACAAGTATTAAGTTCTTTCTTGAGCCAACTTTGTGAGTATTAGAATTAAATTCTAATGATATCTTATTTTGGAAAAAGAAATTTTGACAGTTCACTTAACTTTTCTGACAATTTCTTGTCAACTTTAATGAGAAATTGAGAGAGATAATCATGAGCACAGGAACTTCGTGAACAGCTCTGGAAGCCTGATCTGTGTCTACTAATTCAAATATAATATTTAGACCTCAAGGAAACCTTTGAAGCAGCATTTTTTCACTCAAATATCTATTTAAGGAGCTTACATTTTTCTTCCTGTTATGCTAGTCCCTTTGCTTTCAGATAAACATATTCAAATACTGTACACAAAGAGTATCTAATTGAAGGATTGAAATATGTGCAAATTATCATATTCTGATGGTCAAAAGGGTCACATATAAACATCTCCAGGAAATGAACAATTAAATGTTGAAAAATCACATCAACTTAATAATGGAGGAAGAAAGAACTATTGACAAGAGGAAAATATTCTCAATTTATCTATTCAAAATTTTTACATGATGTATGAAGCTTTCGAAATTGCAAAAAAAATCCCCAAACTCCTTCTGATTTTAGGCTTAAGCATGGTAAAGAATGTACAGCCTTGTAGGCACAGGACTGAACAGAAGGATTTTATCTAATTATAGACTGTGAAGGAAACCCAGAGCAGCCAGGCCAGATTCTCTCCTGTCTTTCTGTGTGTTCCTTCCTTCTAAGTCCAAGGCTCTAAAGGAGAGTCCTATGAGAAAAGGAAGATCGGAAAAGTTCTTTGTGACCAGCTCTTATACAAAAAGCAGGGGGTTTTAGAGTAACGTTTCTAGATTTTTATATCTCTTTTGAGGGGAATTGAGTTCTAACGGCTAAGGCCCACTATGGGGAAGAGCAGTTCTAGTTTCTGTGACTTGTTCCGGTGGAGAAAGAGGAGAAAGAAAGAAAGGAAGAAAGAAAGAAAGAAAGAAAGAAAGAAAGAAAGAAAGAAAGAAAGAAAGAAAGAAAGAAAGAAAGAAAGAAAAGAAGAGGAGAATAGATCTGGAGGGTCTTGTTCTAGGCCCTTTCTGCTAAATATTCCTCCCCCCCGACAATGCAGCTTGTTTATACTGTGACCTGAGCCTTAACAAAAATATAGCTCAGTAAAAATGTAGCATGTTGCCGCTATAGTTAACCTGGGTTTTAAGTAATCTATTTAGCTTGGAAAATTACTCACAGATATTACCATCTGCCTTACCAAATGATTAGAATTCAAAATCATATTCCCACTGACTAAATATCATCCCTACTCTCAAAAATGTGTTCTGCATTGTAAACATTATGAAAACATAGCAACCATTTGATCTTAATCATTCTTGTAGTTGCTGGTTTCCTAGAAAGCTGTTTTAGATTCCCTTCTACTGTGCCTCTGCTCATTTTATTTTTCTACTTTTTGTCTATGCCTAAGTATTTCACAAAAATATCCATGTTGCTTTCCCAACAGAAAACATCCAGAGGTTTCTGCCTGCAAGACTTCCAACCTCAGGCCAGGCTGCTGTTCTCAGTCCTCGAGTGTCCCTTTCATCTCCTGATGCACACTTCTTTGCTTTCAGTTAATCATTCCACCGTTATCAATTTTCTGTCCCTTTGGAGTTTTTCTTCCAAGAACTGTAGCAAATACTGGTAGCACATGTGTGCCTCAGCACTGTAAAGATTAAGGCAGAGGCGAGCCTGGGATACATAACAAGACATTTTGGAAAAAAAAAAATAAACTAAAAAAATGTGATAAGAAATCTCAGGTTTCTTTTCTGTGCATGCTGCTATTTTTAGTGCATTTGGCCCATTTTGTTGCCTCTATTTGTACTTTTTTTCTTCTTCTATATCTTCTTCTATATCATTTTAATAGATATACCTAAATACTTCCACCCAAAACTTTGCCTTAGAATAAAAGTGACAACTTTCCTCTGGATTTCAAACTTTTCATAACAAATGCAAAATGACCATAAGCTTTGTTTCATTTCTACTGTTTCTATGTGTGTACTTTCTGTTTATTTGTCATATTTTTCTACACATATTTATGTATATCATATAAATAATTTATTCTACATGCTGTTAAAGTTATGTTAAGGGATTATAATCTGTATATTCATTTTTAGTGAAAGACTATTAGTTGCCACAATAAAATTTTATAAAATTTTTAATATGATAAATGTCCTTAGTTTTCATTCTTATACTTCTAGAGTTTTCTAGTACTGTAGTAGTAATACCTTAAAATACTGCTTTGGTTTTAGAGTAGGAGAGATATCTCAGTAGTAGAAAGCACTTGCTAAACATTTTTCAACACCAGAGTTCAGATCCCTGATGGAGATGTTGTTCTGTATGATGTAAATATGTGTTGCTCTGATTGGTTGATAAATAAAATGTTGATTGGCCAGTAGCTAGGCAGGAAGTATAGGCTGGACATTCTAACTAGAGAGAGAAGAAGAAGAAAGCAGAGTGGGCAGGTGCTGCAAGCTGCCACCAGGAGAAAAACATGTAAAGGTACCAGTAAGCCACGAGCCTCTTGACAAAATACAGATTTATAGAAGTGGGTTAATTTAAGATGTAAGAGCTAGCTAATGGGAAGCCTGAGCCATATAAGCCATCCAGTTTGATTTAAGCCTGTGTTTACTTGGGTCTGAGCAGCGGTAGGTCCACGTGGAGCCTGGTAGAAACGGACAAAACATTGTCCCACAGACCCCAGCTCCAACAGACCAAGCATCTTTTGAATGCCTGAAACCCGAGCTGTCAGTGGGACAGAGGTGTGAGAATCACTGAGGCTAGCTGGTTTTTAGCCTTGCTGAGTAAATGGGAGCCTTAGATTCAGAGNAAGACCTTGATCTAAAGAAGAGGTGGAAATGTTAGAAGAGGAACCTGATACCTGCTTCTGGCCACCACACGCATGCACAAGTGTACTTACTTACTCTCCCACCCCACAAAATTGTCCATGGAGTCACACACACATACACACACACACATTAATATTTTATTTTATTTATTTATTTTTTTTTGGTTTTTTGAGACAGGGTTTCTCTGTGTAGCTTTGGCGCCTTTCCTGGAACTTACTCGGTAGCCCAGGCTGGCCTCGAACTCACAGAGATCTGCCTGCCTCTGCCTCCTGAGTGCTGGGATTAAAGGTGTGCACCACCACCGCCCAGCGATTAATATTCTTAAAATGAATACTAATCNTGATAGAGTAAAATATTATTTTATTCAAGTTAACCACTACTTTCAAAGAAAGGTTTGTTGTCTTTCATTAGCTTTGGTTTATTGGTAAGAGAGAATATATGTTTTCTTCATTGGTCAAGACATGGTCCAACATTGTGCCTTGCTTTGGGCTGTGCTCCCCATTTCCTAGTGTGTGGTAATCACAGTTGAAATTGAATGATCATGATATGCTGGATGTCACTCTATTTCTTATGATTATGTGATGCCTGTAGGTGAGTAATACAGCCAGGATGGACTGCCAAAGCACTTCTACTTTTGAAATTGTTCTCAAGATGGAAAAAGATAGTGGTCCCCCACCCCCTTCATCTTCTTGTGAGTCACTATGTTTTTATCCCCACTCCTGTTTTTATTTTAAAGTTATTTCCTTTTACTTTCAAAGTAAGAGAATTTATCANATGGGTTTATTAAAGGATGTGTAGAAATCAGCTAAATAAATCGTTGGTAACAGCATTGATTCATTTCCACAGCTAATATCCTCCAAAATTCAATCATTCATAAAAATATCCAGGGAAGTAACTCACACTACTAGGCAATGGGAAGACTGCAAAGCATCTCCAGTTGTATTTGCATGAACAAAGATTAAAGNTGAATTTTCTACTTTACATAGAGAAACTGGAGGGTTGTTGTGCATATAAAGATGTAGAAATAAGCTTTCTTTTNTTTGTTTTCTCCTTTTAAAGGTGAAACTGTGTGTAATACTGAGTTTTCCATTAAACATGAAGAAAAAAAAACCTACAAAATATAAAATGTAGCTTTCGTTTTAGAATGTACAACATCATATTTCTCCTGGATTGAATAGTTTTAATGAATATTAAATGTTTGGTGTTTTATAACAATTCCAAAGAATATAACTATGGTAGTTTTAATGAGAATGACCCCATAGGCTTACATGTTTCAATACTTGGTAGGACTATTTGGGAAGGATTAGAAGCTGAGATTGTGTGTCACTGGGGCTGGGATTTGAGGTTTNGGAAACATTGAATGTACATTCTCTGCTCCTGTGCTTGCCTGCTTGCTGCCATGCTTCCTGCCATAATGGTGATGAGCTCCTGTCCCTCTGGAACTGTAAGTACCAAATAAACCTCCCTTCTCTAAGTTGCCTTGGTCATGGTGTCCTATCACAGAATTNGAAAAGTAAATANGACAATATCGTTTATATGTGTATTGATACAAATGTGTAAAAGACANATACATGATATTTTAACATAAGGATAGAATTCTTGTGTTCACAAAAATAATTTTGGTGTTTTTATTANCCACAAGACTTATTTGGCTTTCATGAAATAAAAANTTATTTATTTAACCTATATGAAATNACTGTGTGTTTTGGAAAATAAAGCTTGAAAATTAGTAATGTATCAAAATAATAATAATAAAATATTTTGACCTTATTATCTAATATTAAAGAGAAA
>LZPO01088356.1:10394-27748 GCA_001675575.1 Neotoma lepida | reverse complement strand
CTCACACTTTTGGGACAGACAATTGACACATGATCTTATTTAACCTTCACAACAGATTGCATCTTCACTTATTCATTCAGCCAACGTGGAGAGACAATTTACTATGTTTGAGTTCTTCAAGAATCTGGGATACAAGTATCTGTTATAGAATATTATTTTAAGATATATTACTTTTGTTTATGTTGCATTTGTTTAACTCTGTGAAACTGTATTACTGTGCCTGTCTAAAACACCTGATGGTCTAATAAAAAAAACTGAATGGCCAATAGCAAAGCAAGAGAAAGGATAGGTGGGGGGGGAGAGAGAGAAATCTGGGAAAGGAGATCTAGGAACAGGAGAGAAGAAGAACTCCAGGGGCCAGCCACCCAGCTACACAGCAAGCCAGGGAGTAAGAATAAGATTTACAGAAGTAAGAGAATGGGAAAAGCCCAGAGGCAAAATGTAGATGGGATAATTTAAGTTAAGAAAAGCTGGCAAGAAACAAACCAAGATAAGGCCTCCAGGCATTGATAATTAAGAATAAGCTTCCGTGTGTGATTTATTTGGGAGCTGGGTGACGGGCCTCCCTGCAAAAGATTAAAAACCCCTAAACAACAAATATCCTTATTGAATATTAGGATACAAGAATGAAGAAGACCACAGGGGCAATCCCATTTTGTGGTGGTTTGAATAAGAATGGCTCCCATAGTCTCATACATTTGAATGCTTGGTCACCAGAGTGAACTGTTTGAAAGGATTAGAAGGATTAAGAAGTGTGGCCTTATTGGAGGAAGTGTGTCACTGGGGGTGGGTTTTGAGGTTTCAAAAGCCCATACTAGGCCAAGTCTCTATCTCTCTTTCTATGTCTCTCTGTGTGTCTCTCTATGTCTGCCTCTGTCTCTCTGTCTCTGTCTCTCTGTCTCTGTCTCTCATATAGGGTTTCTTAGTGTAACAATCTCAGCTATCCTGGAACCCACTTTGTAGACCAGGCTGGCCTTGAACTCACAGACATCTGCCTGCCTCTGCTTCCCTAGTGCTGGCATTAAAGGCGTACACCACCACTTCCTGGCCTAAATTCTCTCTTTTATGAGAGTTGACTTGGTCAAAGCCTCTTTACAGCAGTAGAACACTGACCAAGACACATCTCCATGGGAATCTCCAACATTCTCCATTTGAATACTGACAAGTAAATCCTTAACAGAATGTCAAGTGATCATAAATGTTTAAAGAAAAACAGAGCATGTTAAAGAAACAGAGTAACATGGACACGGTCTTAAGACAGGGAGGGTAGGTGAGACTTCTCAAGGAAGTCCATGTTAGCAGATGCCTGACAAACGTCAGGCAGAAGCAACAATTTTGTATGTAAGAGATGAGGAGATGGACGTTCAGGGAGAATTTATCTTGCTGAGCTCTTGTTCACACTTATAAGTAGCAGGGATGGGGACATGAGCCAGGAATCGACAGCTGCAGCAGTAGCCGTTAGGCTGCCTCCTCGTGCACCCCGTAGTTGCTCTTCTATGCACAAGGTAATAAAGAAGAAAGCCATGGCGTTTCAGAAGACAAGGGACAGATATGAATGAGAAAAATGTCACAAAACTGGCCACTGGGTTAAAAGGCACGAAAGTCTGTGAGGCTGTGTGGCCAGGGGCACTTGTACACAAGAGGAGAGGCCCAGCTGGAAGGGTGGTGAGCAAACGGAAAAAAAATGCTTTAGCTTCTGACCTAGCAAGCCTGATGCACTAGCAGAATAGGCCTGGAAAGTGTCCCTCAGCTTTGGCAACAGCATCTGCTTTGGTCCTCTGCCCTCTCTTGCAGCTCTCATCCGTCTTCCAACTCTAGTGACACCCTAGCCACTAATCACTGTGACAAATGAACCGGAGAAGTGAAGCATCCCACATCAGCTGTCCCTCATCGTCCAGTTCCTGCCCTTTCATAAACTGAGGTGTGAATTCAATGTCTATCCTTTTAAAAGAAATTTTAGGGTATCCTTTCTTTTGGGGGCACTTGGGAATGTTAGGAGTTCAAAGGCCCCTGTGCTTTCCCAGCACTGACATTACAGAACTTCTAGGATAGTGCTGGCATTCTGGTATGTGACTTTGTCTCTTCTACTTACACTCACTGTAATAATTCTGGTGCCACAATTCCATAAACACAGATCACATTTATCTATTGAAACATCTCTCTGCTTCAGAACTTCCAAGACCCCTCTAGGTTAAAGTTGATAGTAGGCTTTTATCCCTAGTTTAAAATAGTTCTCATTTATTGCAGAAAATTTTAAAGTACAAAACATTAAAATATAAGAAGACACAAAAACTTTTAGGCATTTATTGTAGAAAATTTTAAAATACAAAACATTAAAATATAAGAAGACACAAAAAACTTTTAGGCATTTATTGTAGAAAATTTTAAAATACAAAACCTTAAAATATAAGAAGACACAAAAAACTTTTAGGCACCAAAGAAGTGTATAATGCTAGTATATGTACAAATGTCACATAAATGCATTCATATGTGTGCATGTGTATATGTGCTCTCCATTTTGACATAAATGGAAACATAATTTTTAAATCCTGAAAGAGTAAATTACTCTTGTTGTTTTAGACTCATCACCAAGAGACTCTAAAACTCCTCAAATTCAGGCATATGTGTGAAATATGGTCAAAATTGAAAGTTGGTATAGTTGTACTATTTTTTGTGTTGTTCTTATTATTTCTCATTTTGACTTTGTAAATCACAGTCAATCAATCAATCAATCAATCAGGAAGTTCTCCATACTAACCCCCCCTACTGCTACCATAGGCCAATACCATGGACAGCAACATCCCTTCCCCCAGCCCTTGGCCGAAACAACTTGACTCCAGTCAGAGAGGTGCCTAAACAACAGGAAGTGTGTGGTGGGTTCTGACTGACTTAATAAATCCCAACCATCAGAAGCTGAGGGTCAATATATTGACTCCAACTAGTCAGAGCAGCAGAAATGCTTCCTGCTACATTATCTGAACCCACATATTCTTTTCAATGTTCCAAATATCCTAAGGCCTGACAAAATGTCCATAGTAGTATGTGATATTTTCTATAGCAAAGAAGATAATTTAAAAGCTATTTCTATAAGTGAGATTCCAATATTCAATTTACAGTATCTATATGAAAACATGTTTTTTGACTAAATTTCATCTTATTAGTGTAATAACTGCCTCCTAATCGATAGTTCATTCCACCATTTATTATCTACTCTGTATCAGGTTACTTGATCACAGCAAACAAAGCTAATTATCTGCCCTTTGTACACCATTTCTATTCTTCATGGGATAATGGCAAGAAGCACACTCATTCCTGTTGAATATGCCTCATGATTGGAAAATTAATCATTCATTTTATTTATTTGATCAATATGTAATCATTAATTTTGATTTGCACACCATCATAGTACAAAACATTTTAAAGTACAAAACATTAAAATATAAGAAGACACAAAAAACTTTTAGGCATCAAAGAAGTGTATAATGCTAGTATATGTACACATGTCACATAAATGCATTCATATATGTGCATGTGTATATGTGCACACACATGTGTGTGTGCATGTGTGTGTGTGTGTGTGTGTGTGTGTGTGTAGTATAGTGTATGAAGTGGCAAAGATTTTCAAATTTTCTATAGTAGAGTTAAATTTGTGCTCAACAAGTATCTCCATCAGCAAAATTACCAAAAAATAGCTAATAATGAAGTATTTAAAAGATATATGGTTAGAAATAAGATCATAGGCATTGCAGAGATGGCTCAGTGGTTAAGAACACTTGTTGCTCTTGCAGAGGATCTGGGTTCACTTCACAGCACCCACAGGATAGCTAATAACCATCCATGACTCTAGTTTCAGAGGATCTGATGCCTTCTTCTGATCTCTGCAGGCACCAGGCATTCATGTGGTGCATACACACACACACAACACAATATAGGTAAATCAAAATTTTAATTACATCATAGCAATAATTTCAAGAAAACTGGTAACTAAACTAGTGAAGATAAGATGCCAGTCCAAGAACTGTGTGGCTGTAGTCACAGCAGGAATACAGAGAGGAAACACACGGAACATTTACCGTATGCCCGCAATAACTCCAAGGCTCAATAGCTGTAAGACCTACAGCAGTGGTCCACAGTCAACACAAGTAAGGAATTGCTGCCAGTTGTGATGAATGCAACAACTGTTTAGGGACGACTTGTGTCTAACTATCCGAGTTTCCACAAGGAAGAAGCACTCAGGGTTGAGTAGGACAAAACAATTATCTCAGATTATGGAGAGCTCACAAGCCTTTGAGAAGAGAATGAGAAAGTGCAGTCAGTGATGATGGAGCTGTGGTGAGGATGCAGTGTTTGGAGAGGGATTAGGATGCGCCAGGTTTGATGAAATTCCTAAGCAAGAAATCTTCAACAAAGAGGACCCGAGAATGCAGAACAACAGCTTGCTCACCAACCCCCATCCCGTTGGCCTTCTTCAAGGGAGATCTGGGACTTCTTACCAACTCAGACCAGTCTAAGTTCTCATCTGGAAATCAACACTAGCACATTCAAGAAAAATAACCTGTCACACATCACATTTTGTTATAATAGTAATAGGTAAGAAGCCTCTTGAGGGCACATATTAAATCTCTTCTCTGAGACTGGAAGATTTGGTAGCTGGTTGTTCACAGAACATAGATGGCTTCCCTCCTGATGGCTAAGAGAATACTAAAGCTGTCAACAAATACTTTCCAATTGTCTACAGTTACCCATTTAGATTTTGTTTTAGCTACTGCCTGTCTTTCTCCCCAAAGAGTGACTCACCAATAATCCCGAAATGATATACCAGTCCATATGACAATCAAGACAGTCTTGCAGCTGGAAGGAAGTTTGCAGATAGAGTTTTCAGGCTCAAGACTATCAGACAGGAGCAAGTGAGATGTGTGGATCTAGTTTGGCTCTGTTTCCTGTTTGACAGGCAGCCCAATGCATCAACACTCTGAAACAGCCAAACACTTAATATCCTATATCTACTCAGAACGAACTGGCAACCAGAAACTTCCTGGCACTAAGTCACAGCACAATACATGTCAATAGCTACCACCAATGTGTCAGCTGAGTCACCTCGAACCCTGGAAAACCCAAAAGCCTATCTTTCGGACTGTTCATCAGCCTTCTAAGGGTGCTATCAACGTGTGGAATGTTTCTGACAGGCACAATTCTGTGAACCTTCCTTGAGATTCATCTGAACTCTTCACTTGAGCCCCTGTCATTTTTAAATGCCACTCTTAAATGGGGACATCCACATTTATTCACACAGTGGCTTCAAGGTTTAAGGAACATCATCCATAACTCTGAGAAGCCCAGGGTTGTAAATTTGTCTGAATGTCACTGAGGAAGAGCTGCATGAACAGATTCAGGCGACTCTAAATAGTTCCCTTCTCCTGTGCTTCCCTACAGCTGAATAGATGGTGCTTGGGATCCACTGGAATGTGCGCCCAGGGGCAGGGGCTTGCTGTCTTGGTTACCACTCTTTGGCCAAACCTAAAACCTAAGAAATCACTGCTCAATAATTCAACAGCTCAGTCACCACTAGGCAGAACAGGAGATCAATCAAGTTCTCAGCCAGACATAAGACAAGTGGGGTGCAGTGCAAGGAACCATGAGGAAGTCCTGTGTGCTAGAGGGAGAGGGCCCTGGGGTCTGGGCACAACAGTTTCTTTTGAATCTCAGTATTCCTTTAAAAATTTAAACCTATTGAGTGATTATTTAAAAGGTAGATCATAGCACCGTGGGGAAGAAGGCTTCTATTGATTTTTTTTAATATTTGACACTTTCATATTTCTATACAATGAACTTTGATAGACTTCATTATCTTCCCTTCCCTTGTCTCTCTCACTCCTGATGAGCTTCTTCTTCTGAGTTAGTCCCTCTCCTTCCTCCATCCCTTCCTTATACAAGTTGTATGCAGTGGTCACAGATGCTGTGTGTTTGTGACTGCAACCACCATGTCATATCCAGAAAGCAACGATTCTCTGTACTCCTCCCACCCTCTGGCTTTCCCAGTCTAAAAACCACACCCTTTTCTTCTGTGTTCCTTGAGCATCATAAGAGGGAATTAAGATGTCCCATTTATGAATGAGCACTCAACATCATGTATTCTCAGAACTTTGATCAGCTCTGAGTCTCTGCATCAACCATTGCTCACTGCCAAAAGAGAGGCTTCTCTGACCAATGTGGGTGGCACGCTAGCCTATGAAGTGGCAGACACTCTGTTCCAGCTGAATCTTTGTGAGAGTTAAATATAATTATATACAGTGCCCGCTTTACATAGAAATACACCCACATAATAGATATGAGGACACTGCTGGTAGTGACTAGCAATAAAGCAATTGCTGGTGATGGAAATTTAAAAACAAAGAAGAGAAATGACCACAGATAAAGACATCATAGAAACTTCTTCCAGACTAGACTTGATCTATCTCAAGTGAAAGTCAAATATGAAAACTGTGATTTCAGATTACTATTCCAACCTGAAAATATGTTTGGCCACTGAGGGTCTCTAACATCAAGAAGCCAATAACCCTGGCCCCACTCTAACCTGCAAACTACACAAGTCATTTCTTCAGATAGCCACCAACAAGTAAGATCCTGATGCCCTTGAGCTTGATGACTGCCTCTGATGTCCTCTGGCTGCATGTTTGTAACATGAGAACAGGACCAGTGTCTATTTGCCTGGACTTGCCTGTAGCTAGTACAATACCACGTGCCTGTTTAAATGAAATGGTTTTGATACTAATCATGATTTTCATCATCTGAGCTATGATAATAATTATTAATTCTTAATAACTTTTGAACAGCTCCTCTAAATCAGCAGCATATTAAAAAGTGCCTTGGGAGCTGACTTAGGGACCTTGGAACATTCTAGATGACTGCTCCTCGAGCAGAACCAAAGGGATTTGGCATTGCTTTCCTTCTAAATAATCTCACATCTCAAGAGGACATTGGGGTGTTAGATCATAGCATCAGCTAGATTTATAATTTTCAAAATATATAGAAGAAAAAGCTCTGCACATAATTCTGCTTCTCAATAACCTGGAGACACTGATTTGGGAAGAATGCATGACAGTGATTGTTTTTGGACAGCAGCAAGGAAACTGAGGAAGAGAATTGGTGTGCCTACTACTTCACAGTGACTTTATCTGCTAGAACACCCTCCCTCTAATAAGAAAATGGGCCAGACTAGGAGAGCTTATTTCTTTTTGTCTTAAGACGATTGGAATCCCTTTTGAATAAAAAAATGCAAGGAGCTACATACAACCAATGTCTTGTTGAGTGATAATGTCATTTCTTTTTCAGAGTGGACAGTTAGGAACTTAACCATGAGTGGCTTTAAAATAGCCACCCCCCCATTAGTGTGCATACAGTTCTGAGCATACAACTAAGCAACTAAAATGAAAGCAATAATATTTTTGCAAGAATGAATTACTTATGAGTAGTTTTAAAGAATCCCCAGAAAGTGCTTCATCAATCCATTAAAACTATTATTTCACTTTTATAACATGATCTTTGGGAGGAGGTTCAGGTTCTTGGCACCCTATAATTAATCTGTAATAATCAGGGAAAACAAGGAATAAATCAATGTCTGATTAAATAGCTGTGGTGGGTTGGATGAAAAATACCCCACAAAGGTACTGGTATTTGAACATTCGACCTCCATTTGGGGCACTGTTCAGGGAGGTTTAGCACATGTAGTCTTGCAACAGGAAGTACACCACTGGGGGCAGGCTTCGAGACTCTAACCCTACCCTACTTCCAGTTCAATCTCTGCTTTGTGCTTGCATTTGAGATGTGAGCCTCAGTTTCCCACTCTCGCTGTCAAGCATAACCTCTGTTTGCCACCATGCTTCCCCGCCAGGATGAACTCATATCCTTCTGAAACCACAAGCTCAAATAAACTCTTTCTTTTATGAGTTGTCTTGGTTGCAGTGTCTTATCACAGCAATAGAAAAGTAGCTAATAATCTAATAATCTAAGGAGGAAGATAAGATATTGGCAAAAACTTTTAGTATTTGATGAATCTGTTCACATAGCATGCACTTGCTATGAACAACTCTAGTGAAGGCATTCACCAGATCTAACCAATAAGAAAAAAATGATTCATCTATGAATTTCCAAATGAAGATTAGGCATCACTGAACATGGTACCACAGACCCAATGGCCAGAAGGAGATAGTTACTGTGAACTACTGACAATAAATTCACTGTCACTCAACACTGACATCTCTCAGCTCTAGAGAATATAGATGGTCCATATAGATGAGGTCTGTAAATAGGTAGAGAAACAGCCAAGCATGGTGGCACTCAGAAGGATGAAGTAGAAATATCTATCACAAGTTTGAGGGCAAAGTGGACTACACAAGCAAGCTCACGGCCAACTGAGCTAGACAGTGAGGACACACCTCAAAAAACCAAGGGCTGCAGATGTGGCTGAGTGCCTACCATGCACAAGGTGTCGTGCCCAACCCCAGGCACTGAAACAAACACATAAACAAGTAAAGCTAATGGGAAACAAAGAAGAAAAGGAACATCTGCTGTGGGATAATGCTTTTGTACACTAGTTTAATAAAACGCTGATTGGCCAGTAGCCAGGCAGGAAGTATAGGTGGGGCCAGCAGATGAGGAGAATTCTGGGAAGAAGAAGGGCTGAGTCAGGAGTTGCCAGCCAGACACAGGAAGCAAGATTACAAGGCAGAACTGAGAAAAGGTACCAAGCCATGTGGCTAAACATAGATAAGAATTATGGGTTAATTTAAGTGTAAGAGCTAGTCAGTAATAAGCCTGAGCTAATGGCTGAGCGGTTATAATTAATATAAGCTTCTGAGTGATTAATTTGTAAGCGGGCCACAGGACTGTGGGGGCCTGGTGGGACCAGAGAAAAACTTGTAACTACAAACATTCTCATTTTTACACTTCACAAGTTCTACACTTTACAGTTCTATGTAAAGCCTTCCAGTTTATATCATATTAATGGTGACTTTCTCCTGTTGTCATATTTTATTCTTCAGGAAGCACAGGTTTGGATTCAAGTACTTTGACTTTTGTTACTTTCTCTCTGTGGTGAAACACTAAAAGGTAATGATACTAATTTATGAGTCACTGAGATTTCTAAATAAGGCTGGGAATATTCCAAATAGTCACTCTCCTACAAAAAATAAACAAAACTTTCTCTTGCTAATAAACAGACTGCAGCTGTGCAACAATTGAAGAAAACAGGCTGCAGCAGGCTAGTCAGTGGGCGACTCCCAGCCCCCCATGCCAAGAGCTTGGCCTCTCACAGGGAACGGATTGGAGTCTAAACCCCACTTCTATCATCTATTATGAGACCTTATGCTACTTAACCTCAGTGTGCTTTGATTTACAGGCTGCTGTGAGGCATGAAGGAGAGGCTACATGTTAGCATATGCTGGCTACAGAGCAGGCAATGGCGCACGCTGGCTGCTGCTGCAGTGACTTGCAATTACCCTTCCTGTATAGGGCAAGAGGAAGCTAGAAAAGGGAAAAATGTTTGGGCAAAGATTCTTAGTTTCTAAGAAATGACTATAAAATTTACAGCAATTTGACACTGTCAAGACTCACCCAGATAATATGACACATTTAAAAAAATGTTCCTGAAATCTAAACAGCCTACTCATTGAAATTATATTGTCAGATGAAAAAAGTAGTAAGTTCACTATATTATAAATAAAGAATAGCTGATACCAAATACACACGCCTAGCTGGTGAGTCACTGGGAACACTGTCTCTGGGTTGTGACATACCTGAGTGGCACCACTTCCCCAAACAAATCTCATCACAATTAGAAACAAGATACTGTGCTGGCCTTTGACGCCAGCAGCAGCCACACGTTCCTCTCTTTAATTCCCATTCACTAGAGTCTATAAAGAATTCAGTATTCCATGTGAGCAGGGTAGATGCAACCTCCTCCATCACAGAACCAGAGGATTAAGGTGCATGAAGAGTGGCAGCCTTGGTACCACACTGCAACATACCTCCCTGTGGGCAGTTACACAGTAAACTGGGATGCTGGGACCCTTTTCCCAGTAGGATTCCAGAGCTATATCCCTCTGTCCTAAAGATGACATGGCATGGAAAATTCACTGCTACCTCCTCCTAAACCGCCAAGCTCAATGAAAAGAGTCCCTGGCTTCCCTAGGAAAATAAGATTATTGTGTACTATAGCCAGACAATTCTTTTTGGCATTATGGAATGTGTTCTACAGGGAAAGGAAAAGTTACCAGTCTGTAAAATAGGGAAAAGAAAAAACAAAACAAAATAGAACAAAAAACAGGAAACATGTACCTAAGTAAAAGTATATATGTTTTTATGCTAGGTTTGGGGTGCATGCCTGTAATCTTAGCATTTTGGAGACTGAGTCACAGGTTCAAGACAAGTTCAGGCTACATAGTGAGTTCCGGGCTAGCCTGGGCTATATAGCAAGGCCCTATTTCAAATAAAATAAAGAAAAATGAAACAAAATGCATGTTCTTCAAGTGAGAGGAGGTCAATTTTTGAGAAAAATACATTCACAGAATAAAGAAAAATTGATGAACATTCTTTAAAAAAAAACATACCACCATCTCCAGAAATAATATTAAAAAAACAACAACAACAGCATTTTATACTCTGATTCTTGAAAAATTATGACTATAAAATAGTCAGCCAGATTTGCCAAGCCTGTAAGAGCATTCTGTTCCTGTTCTCCTGGCAGCAAATGATGGGGCTGATTGCACTCTGGGAAGCAGTGATAAATTTCCCTGTGTCTAGTTAAAATGCCCCAGGGCTGTGCATAGCCTGGCTGACCACATTGTCTTGGTCTCAGGTTCTAAACTAGAGGTCATATAAATCAATCCTAAACTCTTACCACAAAGCCACACTGAAAACAGTTCCAGAACTGGATCTCTAAGTACAGTGAACTCAGCTTTGGGGAATGTCTATAAGAAAACTAAAACATGGCTTTTACAGTTCCCAAACTCAACCCTTAGTTGTCTTTGTTTTTAATTTTATTCTTTTATTAAGATTTGTTTTCATTTTTATATGTGTGAGTTCTTGCATGTACGTATGTGCACCACATGTGTGCACTGCCTGTGGAGGTCAGAAGATGCCTAGGATCCCCAGGACTGATCATTGTCAGACTGTGTGAGCCATGTGGGAGCTCCAAACGGAACCCAGGTCCTCTGGAAGAGCAACAAATGCTCCTAACCTCCAAGCCATCTCTCCAGCCCCTCTTTTACTCCACTCCTACTGTCTCCTTTGTCTGAATCTTGGTAGAGCACAATTTTTATTAATGACTGTTTGACCTGACCAACATAGATGGCTTTTCATAAATTTCTCATGACCCAGGAGACAATAAGTTAGAGCAATAATTCAAATTAAATGGATCTTAAATGGTCAACTTCTGGAGTAAAATCACAAGATTCTGGGGAAAGATGCATAATTCATTTCACTTTTGTCAAAGCAGTATTTTAAATCCTCTTTCTAAGAACAGGGGTGGTAGTAGCTACAGAATATGTGGTCTTTCAAAAACACACTAAAATAATCCAAATAAGAAGTTAAAAACTCCAGAATAATGTGAAGTTAAGCCAAGACAAAGAGAAAAAGTGAAATTTTGTTTGTGTGTCTAAACCTAGCGATGTATTGAAGTTGAGAGTCTCGAATTTGATGGTCTAATATCACTTTGGGGGTAGCCTAAGGCATTCTTGGGACGTACAGTTTTCACGTGACATGTTAGTGGTTTGATTTTAAGTTCACATGATGCTGAGCCTCACTCTTCATCTCCTAGAAGAACTCTGAACTGATGGATAAGAAGCAGAGCTTTGTTGGAAAAGTCCAGCAAAGAATGTTTGGAAAGTATTAGCTGGAACAGCATCAAATTGGGAAGGAAAGCTTCAAGGGACACTAAATCTTTTAAAACACAACATCATTCAAATGACAGTAAGACGACATTGCCAGCATGTGACAGAAATGAAAGTAAGAAACAGAGAAATAAGCAAAGACACAGTTACCAAGAAAGTGACGAGGGATGACTTCCGGTTTGTTGTCCCCTTGTTGGTGGGACCTCTCTTTCCCAGTTCTACCTCATCTTCCTTCCTCTATGTTCTTTCCCACAGGTTAAATTTTGACTCCTTTAAAAAGGCAGGTCCATCTACCTAACCCTGACACACTAACCTCTTCCCTTGATCCTTGCGTCCACTCGGGGTGAGCCTTGATATCAGCCACTATTTTGCGCTGACTTGAATCATCATCAGCTGTCTCTTGTTTGTCCCTTTCTTTGGCCATCACAGAAGTGACACTAAACTTGCATTTATTTCATAGTGACCTGAATACATATAATCTAAAATGTTTAAATTCCAAGACTGGAGAGCAATTGTACTGGTCAGCAGTAAAAAGGACTTGTAATTATCACAGGAGTTTCAACGTGATACTTGCCTTTACTGCTTTACTACAACTGGCTGCTTAGCAGTCACTTCTTTGAATGTCAGCTTATCTAGTGACAAAGAGAGTGCAGTGGTCTAATAAGAATAGTCCCCATAGGCTCATATATTTAAATGCTTAGTCACTGGGGAGTGGCACTGTTTGAGAAGGATTAGGAGGTATAACCTTACTGGAAGAAATGTGTTACAGAGGGTGAGCAAAAGCGTGCCCAGTTTCTTTCCCTCTCTCTCCTCTCTCTCTGTGGATTAGGATGCAGTTTTCCACTACTTCTCCAACATCATGCCTGCCTGCTGCCCTGCTCACTGCCAGGATGACAATGGACTAAACCTCTGAAACTGTAAACAAACCCCAATTAAATGATTTGTATTATAAGAGTTGCCTTGGTCATGGTGTCTCTTCTCAGCAATAGAACAGCATCTAAGACAGAGAGTGAGATTAGAAGTGTTCTTTGGTTTGAAAGTTATTCTAATTTTCTTTCTGTTGTTGTAATAAGACACTAGCCAAAAGCAACTTAGAGGATGAAACAATTTGTTGGCTAACACTTTCTGATCACAATCCATCACTGAGGGAAGTCAGGGCAGGCACCTGAAGCTGAAACCAGGGAGGGATGCTGCTTGCTAATCTACTCACAGGCTCATGCTTAGAGAGCCTTCTTTACAGCTCAGCACTACCCAGTGTCCAGAGAAAGGTTCCATCCACAGTGGGCTGGGCCCTCTCCTCCATCAATCAAGACAGTACACTACAGAAATGCTCACAAGTCAATCTGATTTGGGCAATCCCTCAACTGAAACTCACTTCTCAGGTGACTTCAGACTCTGAAGGCGACAGTTAAAACTAACTAGAACAAGGGATTTGTGTTGTTGGTGGTGTTTTGTTTGTTTTTAAGAAACTAAAATTCCACATAACCAAAGAAGCTTGGGATGAGATCATTCACACCAATTTCATAATGCCTAAGGGAATTATTTAGTCCAACAATTCCCTAGCCTGATCAGACCCAGTCCTGACCCACAGGGTAGAAACCTTCCAAAGAGAATAGTCTGGCTGTTTTTAAACTAGATATAATGCTAGGTTCAAAGTCATCTGACTGACAGTTCTAAGAATTGTGGGCATCTAAGATCATGGTAGTATTTTGTGAAGACTGAATACTCCATAAAGTATGTTTAGTAGCAACAGCATGAATAATTATTGTTCTGCTGGTCTGGTGGATGAACAAAGCACTCAGAAGTGACCCAAGTCACTCAGATTTTGGTCAAACTGTATGAAGTGGGGTTAGAGTTTATTAAGCAGGGCCAGGCTAAGTCCATCACTTTTTTTTTTGCACCATTTTTACTTAGAAGATTTCACTGGTGAATTGCCCATATTCTCCTTCATCTTTGGTTTTTGCCAGCTGTCAAACCTCTTTTCCCCATTTTTATAAAGAAATTTAAGAGACATTGTATTCTGGCAGAGATATAAAAGGCAGAGACACTTGCGTGCCTCCAAGAAAGCTAGTTCACTTGGGGTGAAATAAGGCAGTCTTGTGTAGAAAATCAGATTTATATAATTTTATTTATGTGTAACTGTGCACATCTCCCAATTTCTTTGAGCATTTTAACACTTCAAACTTTCCCCCAAAGACGAATTCTTACATTCTTGCTAATCTATCTCCTTTCCTTCCTATGGCATTGCTTTACCACACTTAGAGCCCAGATTTATTGCACAACTAAGCAGCTAAAACTACAAAGGGATACTGAGATTTCTTCTTTCTTTCTTTTTTATATGTGTTTTTTCTCTTTGAGACAAATCTCACTGTGTAGCCCCAGCTGGTCTGAAACTTACTATGTAGACCAGACAGGCCTCAAACTCACAGAGATACCCTTGTCTCTACCTTCCACACACTGGGATTAAAGGCATGCACCATTACACCCAGCTTTGGTTTCTTCTTTCTTAAGATATAAATCTAAAGAAGAAATGTAATACATAAAAGGTAATGTTACTTTAAAAATAAGATTGATGTTTTAAAAATATGATATTGAAGTTTATACCATATGATGTATTTTATAAATAATATCCTGTAATTCTCTCATTGAATAGATACATCGTTTAACAACAACATTGTGACTAGAGGCATTTCAAATATGATGAAAAAATTCAACAACATTAAGCAAGATATGCTGATGGTTGGTGGTGAAAACCAAAGCATGGCTGATTCCAGACTATTTTTACTGTTCTATGCTACTTCATGGCAAAACACAAATTAAAGTTATAATAACAGCTAATCTTTAGCCAGAAGTTTATATGAGATGAAATGCAATGCCTTAGTTTATTATATGTCACCTCATTTAGGCCCTGTAACAACTTCACATGAATTCTGCCATCTCAGTTTTATAGATGAAGAAACCAAGGACAAGAAAAACTAGAGAATATTTCTCAGAACACATAGCTAACAGGGAGTGGGACACTCACATTTTGGTCTGAATGACAGAGAATTTATGGTCCTCACCATAAGGTGCACTCAATGTGCTGCATTTAGTTGTAGTACTTTCAAGTTTCATATCTGTGAGGATAGTGCAGTATTTACTGTGTTTTTGTAGCTGACTTGGAGTATGCTTCTTTGAGGAAGTTAGGCTGGCCAATCGATGGCTATCACTGTGGTCTCTTGAGCATCTGACTGCACCCGCAGCTTTCCTGTGTCCTTTCTACGTGTTAGGAGTGGTTATCCTAGATGTAGGGATCCCAATACTACAGCAGCCATCAGTGATATGATTTTAGACAATAAATGAGAGACTGATATGTATGTAATATTGTTACATTAATCAACTTACAAACACTTTAACTTGAATTTTGTTGTTGAAGCTGACATATCAAAACTTGAAAACACACCAAAACTTCCTGGGCATGGTGGCACACACCTTTAATCCCAGCACTCAGGAAGAAGAAGCACATGGAATTCAAGGCCAGCTCAGTCTACATAGCAAGTTCCAGGCCACAAAGAACTACGTAGAGAGACCCTATCTCAAAAACAAACAAACCAAAAAGCCCACACAAACAAACAAATAAAAAAAATTGGAGAACACCATTGAATATATGTTGATCAAAACAAGCATAACGAACACATTAAAATATAAATTGGCCCAGGTAGACAAAATTATGAACGTTTATGCACTCAAATACCAGTCGAAAACCATCCTTATTTCATACTTCATTCACCAAATTCTTCTCCATTTCCCCCCAAAACCAGTTTTGTCTTGTCCAATTATGCCCTTAGTTCTTCCTAAGCCCTACGTGCTCCTAACCCACATCAGGTTTAGATACATATATTTAACACACACATAGTGCTCACACATATTTACAGAGTGCAATAGTGTAGTCCCATCATACAAGCACACAGGAGCAATGAGCAAATCAAGGCAGTTAGCATTCCAGGCTCCACAAATCCTTTCTATATGTTGAGGACCTGGTCTCTTCTGTTCACATCCAAAATTGTGAGTGGCCTGTATACTGTATTTATATCCAATTGCTTCTCAGGGTTGTCTTATCCCAACCGTTAGCAGCAGATCCCTGGTGTCCCTCTGTTCTGTGGGTACACTTGCCTTCCAGGATGCCCCATGCTGGCTCCTCCCATGTCGTCAATCACTCCTTCCCAGTACTCTAAAATAATGTTTTTCTTCTCCCCATTCTCTCTCTTAAAGAAAGATTTATTTATTTGATTTGATGCGTATGAGTGTTTTGCTTGCAGGTATGTCTGCACGCTATGTCTGTAGAGGCCAGAAGAGGGTATTGGATCCCCTGGAACTGGAGTTACTGTTGTGAGCCACCCTGTGGGTGCTGGGAAATTGAACCTAGGTCCTCTAAAAGAACAGCCAGTGCTCTTATCACCCAGCCATCTCTCCAGGCCCTCTCTCCATTTTGGAAGAATCCACAGTAGAGTCTAATAGCTCAGTTTCTTTGCCAAGCTCATTTATTTTATGGCTTTCAACTATCCTCTGCATGCCAGTGTCTTCCTAGTTGTACCTTCAGGCCAGTCCTGCCTTTTGTAGCATCTCTGGTTGCATGACTAATGGAGACCTCAAACTTATCATGCCTAAAATTGAACATGTACACTCTTCACACATCTATCCCTACATCTACCTAATAGGTAAAAAGGACACAGGAAAGATGCTGGTATAGTCAGATGCTCAAGAGACCAGTGATAGCCTTCCTCAAAGTAGCATACTCCAAATTAGCTATGAAAACACAGTAAATATTGTACTATCCTCACACAGATAAAAAAGTTGAACTGCCCATAGACCTGCAAATTATACAACATGATGACAAGAATAATCATAATTATTTTGTTGTATCAGAATGTGTAAATATGTCATTCACACTCATCACTATATGGGTTCTGGGATATTTTGGGTTAAATAGCATATTCTAAAATGTTATAATAGTCTATCAAAACTAGCACATGACAGGCTGGAGAGATGGCTTGGTGGTTAAAAGCACTGGCTGCTCTTGCAGAGGTTTGGTTCCTAGCACCCACATGGTGGCTCACAACTGTCTATAACTCTAGTTCCAGGGGATTTGACACTCTCTTTGGGACTCTACAGGCACTGTACACATTTGATGCTCAGTCATAGATGCAGGCAAAACACCCACACACATAAAATAAAAATACATCTTTAAAGGTAGCCTATAAGAAGCAAGGTTTAGAATTTTAATTCTGCCTATAGTAACCACTTTCAGAAACAGTTTTATTGAGGTATAATTTATACACCATAGAATCATTTTAATTATTCAGCTGAATGGGTTTTAGTAAACAAACAGTGAATGACCATCACAACAACTCAGTTTTGAACCTCTTTCCTCATTGGCCTCTGTGTCTACCTCCAGCCTCATACAGCTACTGATCTATCTTTATAGAT
>LZPO01088355.1:5782-16533 GCA_001675575.1 Neotoma lepida | reverse complement strand
TGACGTGTTCTGTGGCTTCACCAGTCTGCTGGCATGTTGCTCCCTGGGCAGCAGGCTGGCATTTCTCCATACTCTGCCTTTCTCTTTCCTGTCCTTCTCCTTGAATTTCCCACTTCCCTCTAAGCTGCCTTGCCATAGGCCAAAGCAGCTTATTTATTAACTAATGGGAACAACATATATTCACAGCACACAGAAAGACATCCCCAGCTCTGAATATTATGAATGTAATTCTTATCTGATAATTGTTCTTATTGTATATGGTTTTTCTGTGTCAGAGTTAAAACCTTCCCTTTTATTTAGACAAAAGGGGAAAATATTATGTGATATTTTGATTGTATTCTGATGCTCCCNAAAACTGCCAACAAAATTTGCTTTGAATCAGAGGGTAGAGTTAGNTACTAGCTGACCAAAATTAACCATAGAAGTATTGGAGGAATGAGGACAGATAGAAGGACAGGAAGTAGTAGGGTGTGGCTTAGAGAGGGTCTTGGCCTTTTTGGATCAAGCAATGAGAGAGAGAGAAAGAGAGGAGAGCACTAGTCACTTTGCCACTGCTTCTCTGATAATTCAGGTTCTTACCCCGATATCTGACTCCCGAGTTTTTATTGATAAAGAATAAGCTTCACTAGCTTATTCTGAAAGGTACTGAAAGGTATCCTAAGCTTCAAAGAGTGGAAGACAATCAGTAGTTCTACCAACCAAGATTTGAAGCCTATGAACCATGACAGCATGACATGATAACCCTAAGGGTGTAGTATTGGCATGCACAGCTTGGCGGTAATTAACAGCTCTCTGGCTGGTCTTAAGACATGCTCAACAAGAGGGAAATCATGCCTGTACTGAAACCTGGCTGATTACCAGGGCTAGTGAAGTCATGAATCCTGGAAAAGACCCCCTAAACAGGGACTGATTTTAAGAAGCTTAAAAAAACTACAATCGATGGCTTAAAGAAAAAGATTGAAATGCAAGTCTTCCAATTATCCTTTTTCCAACTTTTCTNAGACACTAAGTCTAGAATCTATGTTGTTCCCTCAGCAGCGTAGAAGTGTTTCAGTCATCCCTGGAGACACACTGACCTGCTGTGCCAAGTAATAGTCACAGAATTCACAGGCTTTTAAAAAACATCCCATCTTCACCATTGACTCACTGCATGGTTTGTTAAAATCAAATTTGTTCACTCACTGGGAAGAGTAAGAGGAATAACACTCCTAATTTTTAAAGCAATGAGCAGACAGCCATGTTATCAAGGCTTAACAGACATGAGTAGTTTCATACTGCAGTCAAATAAAACAAGAAGTCTGACACACAGATAATGATATGCTTCACTGTGATTTGACTACATTGTAATTTGACCTAAATGCTGAACAGTTTGTGCAAATTACTGTGTTTATTAGCAATGACTATCTGTTAATGTTTGCAAGGAACTCTAAAGTTTATAATGCACTTTAGATTATCTCATTATCTCACATGGGAAGATCTAATGAGTGAAGTAAATGTTACTTNAATCTAAATTACTCAATGTCATGTTAGAAATGCTGGATAATGACTCCTAACTCCTTCTTTGGCTGAGGAAACTGAAGAGTTCACGTAAGAAACACAGGTTTGCTGTTGGCCAATTGACTATCTTGATTCTCAGTGATAGCTTTTCTGTCTTATCTCATGCCTGCTCTCACTTAGCTGGGTGTTGTATTTTTTTTCCAGATAATTTCAGTCTAAAGGAGAGGTGGATGATAGCATCTTCTGAAAGCTCAACACTTTTCCATAGTTTCCATGCCTTTACCTTCTTCATGATGCTTATCCATAACTTTCTTAATGTCAATCTATGTTTTATGTCATCCAAATCTTTCAGATCTACCTCTAGTTTTGAATAGTAGAAGGAACATTTCAGTTTTGCACATTGCTTCTTAGACTTCAGGGCATTTTTCCTTAAGGAAATGGAAAATGCACAAACACCTTAGCTTTTCATAGAAAGTGTTTTATTATCTGGTCCTCGGAGTTAGTTCCATTTAGCTGCAGTGCCACAAAGCAAAACTCACATGCCCTTGAAGGCATTGGACTAACTTATACTAACTTAGACTAACTTATACTCACAAATGTTCACACATGCTATATGTATAGCCTCTACATATCTATAAACTTCAGCACCTTATATCCACCCTACAGTCATCAGTGTCCTTTGGGGGTGGTTTTAAGTAAATGTCCAGAGGTCCCATCATAGATCAGTTAAATCAACATCTGTATTTATAAAAAACATCCCCATTTGAACCTAGAGTCTGTGAATCTCGTTTTTATAATTTGTAGGGAGTGAGTGAAGTTCCGAAGAAGTAAAGTTCTGAGTGAATGTATATTGTTTGGCATGAGCCAGCCGTGTCAAGGACCAAGGAATAAGAACTGTGGGAAATTGGCAAAGCCTTTCCCTAGGATAAAAGTTTGCAAAGGCAAAGTCTTCCTCTGTATAAGAGTATTAGTTGTTCATCTATTGCTGTCCTGAAGCACCATGACCAAGGTAACTTATAAAGTAAAGTATTTCGTTGGGGACTTGCTTACAGTTTCAGAGGATTAGTCCATTGTCATCATGACAGCTGAGTGCAGCAGCAGGCAGGCATGGTGGTAGAGAAGGAGCTGAGAGCTCACATCAGATTTGCAAGTTACAGGTAGAGAGACACAGACTGGTATGGTCTTTTGAAACTTAAAAATCCTTCCCCACTGATAACACCCCCTCTAACAAGATCACACCCCCTCCAACAAGACCACACCCCCTCCAACAAGACCACACCTCCTTCAACAAGACCACACCTCCTTCAACAAGACCACACCTCCTCCAATGAGGCCACTCCTCCTAATCCTTCCCAAAGAGTTGCACTGAGGTCAAATGTATGAGTCTGTGGGGGGTCATTCTCATTCACACCACCACATCAAGAACAAATATTTATGAATGATTGATTAGTATGTACAAAAACTAGCAATTACAGCTTCTTCCTTCAGAAACAACCACAACTTGAGACTGCTGGCCTTCATTGAAGACCCACTGAGACTAGCTAGCCCTCCCATGCCCCACCATGGTGTACATAATATACAAGTTGGGGTCTCTGGTTGTTGCTGAGTTGGTGTGGTTCCATCAGAGTGAAGANAGCCCACCTGACTCTAGATTTTCTGTATGTGTGTCTTTATGTCTGTCCTTTCTTCATTCCCTCACTGCCCGAGTCAGGTTTCTAAACACACGCCATGTGGCAGTAATTAATTTTCTTGACTATCTAGGTAGCTTTCAGTTCTTTAAAGGAATAGATATTATTTAATGCTCTATCTGTAGACCATAGCAGAGGGACATACTCACTTACTAGACTTTTACTTATTTAAGACACAAGACTGTTATTTTTTTTTCTCTTTTGGGGGGCCCAACACCCACCTCTCAAATAAATCACACACANGCTTATTCTTAATTATGAATGCTCAGCCTTAGCTTGATTTTTTTCTTGCTGGCTTTTCTTAACTTAGCTTGTCTATCTTTGGCCTCAGGGGCTTTTATATTTCTCTATTCCTGTATACTTTTTCTTTCCTTCTTATTCCATGTCTGGCTGTGTAGCTGCATGGCTGGGTGGCTGGCCCCTGGAATCCTCCTCCTTCTCTAGCGACTTCTCCTTTTTCACTCTTCCATCTCCCTTTTTTCCAGTTTTTCCTTCTATATATTCTCTCTGCCTGCCCGCCCCGCCTATCCTTTCTCCTGCCTTGCCATTGTCCATTCAGCTCTTTATTAGACCATCAGTTATTTTAGATAGGCACAGTAACACAGCTTCACAGAGTTAAAGAAATGCAACATAAACAAAAGTAACACACTTTAAAATAATATTCTACAACACAGGACTCCTTGGACAGGCCAAGGGATGCTGGAGTTTCAAACTCTTGCCTTAAATAAAGACACACCCTGGCAGTAACAGCAGTCACTCAATTGGACTTAAGCCCAGATCAATAGAAAGAAATTCATGCCTACCCTGAAATTTAGTCAAATACCCATGGCCAGTGAGGACATGGGATCTAAAGGAGAACCTACTTCTGCCATTTTCTAAATCAGTATAATCACTGTTGCATTCTAATACTTACCCTTTAGACCANCAGATCCTGCAGCTCTCATCTCTCATCAAATAACCCTACTTTTTTTTTTTCAGTAGACCAAGATCATCGTGGAAAGCCACAACTGGTCAAAATGCAGAGTTTAACTGACTATGGCATGTCTATCCCAATTTATACCTTACAATGCAACTCCTACACTTTAAGGCTCAAGGAACATTAGAGAAGGGGGCGGGTAGGAAGATTGTCAGAGCCAGTGGACCAAGACAAATGCGTGAAGATAGACATTGTCTCTTAAAAATAATAAATACAAGTGGATTAGAAGATAGGNAAGGGGAGCTCTGGGAGGATATGATTGGAGGTGTTAGGGATGAGTGTGTTCAGATACATCATATGAAATTCTCTAAGAAATCATAAGACTAGAGTAAAACATTACTTTCTTTTTTATACTGTCACTAAATTCTTTCACCTAACATTTCTTTGCTCAGGTGAATTTATGTGTTAGAACATAAGTAATCTTCATTTTAGTTAAAATTTAAAGACAATTGTTTTAACATTTTGTCATGTATTTCTAATGAGAATGAGTTTATAAATATTGCCAATGAGTTTATAAATACTGCCATTCACTACAATTCGACAGCATTAACATTCATGTTCTTTTTGACTAATTTGTTTTGATTGAAATAGACTATTTTAGCAGCATGAGAAACAAACAAAAGACACACCCATTCTGGATCTTTATGTCAAGCTATAATATNAATCAGAGCTTGTATCTTGGTGGATGAGATATCATATCTTTATATCAATGTGGGATGAGTCTCTTTCTTTCTTTTCACTACTCTGACCTGACATACCTCATTTTTACTTTCAGTTTTCTGACCTCCAAATATGATTATATTTGACCTTCTTCCTCTGTCTATACCATGCCACTCATAATTCCATGCCCATGACTGCTATTAGTAGTTGGCCATTCTTTATAAAAACAGATTCCTTCTCAACAGAGAAATCCAGACGCCATTTTAAATAAATCCAAAGCTACTTGTGATTCCTTGTTTGAGCTCTTGAGTTGAAGACATGAATTTGGGTTTGACTTTTCTGAGTAGTCTATTTTTCTGTGGTGAGGAACTTCTAATTTTCCCTGCCTTCCAAAATGCTGTGGTAGAAAATTAACACGTTGTCTTATATCCATCTCAGGTCTTGATATAGTGCTTAATACATGGAAAGAAATGAGTTATAATTCAACTTCATGTGTTATCNTATACCAGTATGACTGATTTAAGGAGTATCTGATAGACTCAAGAGCACTGATATATGAAGTTATTTTCATCCTCTTAATGCTAGCCTGGTGCTACAAAGTCATTATCAGAGCCTTAACAACTATACATTTTGTGCTCTGGAAGAGGCTAGGCCTTACTTCTTGAATCTATCCACCATCATGAGAAAAAAGATGCCCTTGAAATCATGCTTGTCCAAAGGGTAGTATNAGATTGGAGAAGCTGAGCTACACTTAAGCTGTGGATTAGAGATCAGTCCAGTGCTGTATCATTTTCTAATTCTGTCATCTTCATAAGTATTATCAACATATACTAATTGTACATGGTTATGGGTACAGTATATATATTATACATATATTATAATACATGCACACACAATATATAAGGAAACAATGAGTGTAATCAGTATATTAATCTCTTCATATATTTATCATTACTTTTTGTCAGGTAAGAAAAGAAAATGCTGTGTATATATGTATATATATATATGTGTGTGTGTGTGTGTGTGTGTAAAATCAAGAGAATATTGTTTAACCATAAATTAAACATAGGAACATGGATGGAATTGGAGAATACTATGTTAAGTGAAATGACCAAGGCACAGAAAATCAAAGATGTCATGTGTACATCTGCATGTGGAAACTAATAAAAAGACTACTAATTTTATTACCATATAATGGCAATAGAGTTTGAATGAGTAACTCAGATCTTTATGCAATTTTAAAATCAGTTTAAGGAATGAAGCNANTGTACCAGAAGATTCTGTTTGTCCAAAGGCTAAAGCTTATATAATGACACTTATGGATTGAGAAAATAACCACAAATTTAACAAACCTATCAAGTAAATGAGAGATCTTGATCTCTTTGATTTTAAATAAAAAGGAAAGATTTTTCAGCCAAGCAGTGGTATCAGAATTAAAATACAGAAACTCCCTGTATAAGAACACAAACTATTTTATTATCACATGGATTCTAGTGAAATATCAGTTTCTTTTATTTATTTTACTTTAGAAAATCAACTTATCAACACTAGAAAATAGAGGTTTGGAGATGATGAAGGAGGATTGATTTAAAACTGATTTTAAAGCTTACAGTGCTTTAGGGCTATCTGGAAGTGGGCTGAGTTCAATGGAGACTTCTAACAACATATATTAGTTTTTCCTAGTTTTGACAGTTATATAAATAAATATAATTTGTGTTTCAGAAGTACTCAGTCCAGGTATACAATAAGCAGCCAACCAAAGCTATAGGTCCTAAAAGACCAAAGAAAGAAACAAATTCAAGACTGCNCAAAAATTTATTAGTGACTCACTGACAAGCATATCTTAAGCAGCTGCACAGCGGGAAGATGCCTACACCACAAGGCAGGGCATTTGGACTTATATGCTGAATTAGATAAAGGCTCCCCTGCCCCCAGCCCATGTTACACATGGCTTTTCTCAAAAAGCATTGACATGCCAAATGCTAGTTAAGAAACATCCCATCATCAGGGCTGGTAGGTATGAAACCCTTGACTGACTATGTAAGCAGCCCTTTACCCTCTAGGGTCCGGATACATGCCAGGGTCATGTGTTTGGTAGAGTGGCCTTTGTAACCAAGATGGTCACAATCATGTTAACCTGAATCTCCACAGTTATTTAATTTAGTTTTATGTGTGTGAGTTTCTTTTATGCTGTTTTATGTCTCTTATGATTACTGCTTCATTTTACGTCCTTCGGCATTTAACCTAAAAGTGTTGTTGCTGAATTGTGCATCAGTTCTATAGTCACATTTTTTTGAGAAACTTTTACTATCATTTCCATTTAGCTGTACCAGCTTACATTCCATCAGCTATGAACAAGGGCTTCAGATTCATAACCTCATTCCTCAACACTTTCACACACACATACAACACAGCACACACACACACACACACACACACACACACACACACACACCCCTCAACATTTTAAGTGGTAGTCATCCCAGTAAGTGTGTGGTGAATCTCACTGTGGTTTTCAGTCCTACATTTCTCTTTAATGATTGGTCATGTTGCTGCTCTTTCAGACCACCTGTCTTTTGCTGTTTTTGAAATTCCAGTTCAAATCCTTTGCCCACTATTTGATCAACTTATTGTTTTTATAGTTTCTATTTGTCTGTTTTGTTATTTAGTTTTTATACTGAATTATAGGCACTACTATATTGTCCTTTTATTCTGAAGATCTTATTTAGTTAAGTGACCTCCCAGTTTTCCTTTCTTTTCTGATTTTGTTGTTTGTGATTTTTGTGTCACAATTAAGAGATAATTGCTGAAATCACCATCAGGATTTTTCTTATGTCTTCTTCTAGGAATNTTGTGTTCAGAACTTATGTTTGAGTAACTCAGTTTGTTTGTATGTGATATAAAATATAGTTTTAATTTAGTCTTTCACATGTGAGTATTCTGTTTTGTCAACACCATTGAAGATGGTTATTTCTTTTTTATTATTAATCAAATTTGTTTATTTATTTTACATTCTGACTGCAGTTTCCCCTCCCTCCTCTCCTTCTATTCCCTCCATCCACCTCCCTGCTGCCCCATCCTGAGCCATTCCTCCTCTGTTTCTGTTCAGAGAGGGACAGGCCTCCCATGGGTATCAACAAAGCATGGCATATCAGGNTGAGGTAGTACTAAGCTCCTCTCCTTGTATTAAGGCTTGATAAGGCAACCCAGTGTGAGGAATAGATTCTCAAAAGCCTGCCAAAGCATCAGGGATAGGCCCTACTCCCACTGTTAGGAGACCCACAAGTAGACCAAGCTACACAACNGTCACACATATGTAAAGGGCCTAGGTTGGTCCCATTTGGGCTCCTTAGCTGTTATTCCAGTGTCTGTGAGCTCCTATGAGCCCAGGTTAGTTGTCCCTGTAATTTCCCTTATGATGACCTTGACCCCCACCCCGGCTCGTATAATCCTCCTTCCCTCTCTTTAAAAGGATTCCCATAGCTGGGATCAGTGCTTAGCTCAGTATTTCTGCATCTGCTTCCATCAGTTACTGGAGGAAGGCTCTCTGATGACAATTAGAGTAGTCACCAATCTGATTACAGTAGACGACCAGTTCAGGCTACCTATCCACTGTTGCTACAGTGTTAGCTGGGGTCATCCTTGTAGATTCGTGGGAATTTCCCTTGCATTGCATTATTTATTTCTACCTGACCCCGAAATGCCCCTCACATCAAGACATCTCTTTCATTATCCTCCCCCTCTATCCTGACCCCAGCTTGATCCCTCATATTCCCATCCATGCCCACCTCAGTTTACCTAGGAGATCTCTCCTACTTCCTCTTTCCAGGGAAAATGATTCAACCCTCTTTGGGCCCTCTTTCTTACNTAGCCTCTCTAGGGCTGTGGATTGTCCTGATTATCCTTTACTTTGCACCTAATATCCACTTATGAGTGAGTACATACCATGTTTGTTTTTCTGGGTCTGGGTTACCTCACTCAGGATGATTTTTTTCTAGTTCCATTCTTTTGCCTTCACATTTCCTAATATCATTGTTTTTAACAGCTGAGTAATACTCCATTGAGTAAATGTACCATATTTTATTTATCACTTCTTTGGTTGAGGTACATCTAAATTGTTTCCAGGTTCTGGTTATTATGAATAATGCTGCTAAGAACACAGATGAACAAGTGTTCTTGTGGTATGATTGAGCATCCATCCTTTGGGTATATGCCCAAGAGTGGTATAGCTGGGACTTGAGGTAGATTGAGTTCCTATTTTCTAAGAAACCACCGTATAGATTTCCAAAGTGGCTGTACGAGTTTGCACTCCCACCAGCAATGGAAGAGTGTTCCCCTTGCTCCTCATACTTTCTAGCATAAGCTGTCATTAGTGTTTTTGATCTTAGCCATTCTGATAGGTGTAAGGTGGAATCTCAGAGTCATTTTGATTTGCATTTCCCTGATGGCTAAGGATCTTGAACATCTCCTTAAGTGTTTGTCAGCCATTTGAGATTCTTCTGAGAATTCTCAGTTTAGATCTGTATCCCATTTTTAAATTGGATTATTTGGTTTTTTTGATATCTAGTTTCTTGAGTTCTTCATATATTTTGCAGTCAGCCCTCTGTCAGATGTGGGGTTGGTGAAGATCTTTTCCCACTCTGTAGGATGATGTTTCACCTTATTGACAGTGTCTTTTGCCTTACAGAAGTTTTTCAGTTTCATGAGGTACCATTTCTTAATTGTGGATCTTAGTGTTTGTGCTACTGGTGTTCTTCTATTCAAGAAGATTGACTCCTGTGCCAATGTGTTTGAGGCTACTTCTCACTTTCTCTTCTTTCAGGTTCAGTGTAACTGGGTTTATGTTGCAGTCTTTGATCCACTTGGACTTGAGTGTTGTACAGGGAAATAGATATATGGATCTGTTTGCATTCTTACATGTCAGCATCCAGTTATGCCAGCACCATTTGTTGAAATTATTCTTGTTTTTCCATTGTATAATTTTGGCTTCTTTGTCAAAAATCAGGTGTTCATTGGTGTGGTGTGGATTTATGTCAGCATCTTTGATTCAATTCCACTGATCCACCTATCTATTTTTATGCCAATACCATGATGTTATTGTTGCTACAGCTCTGTGAGATAGCTGCAAATCAGGGACAGTGATACCTGCAGAAGTTCCTTTATTATACAGGATTGTTTTTAGACATCCTGGGATTTTTTTCCATATGAAGTTGAGTATTGTTCTTTCAAAGTCTGTAAAAAATTGTGTTGGAATTTTGATGGGGATTGCATTGAATGTGTAGATTGCTTTTGATAAGATGACAATTTTTATTATGTTAATCCTACCTATCCATGAGATCTTTCNATCTTCTCATATCTTCTCNAATTTCTTTCTTCAAAGACTTAAAGTTCTTGTCATACAGATCTTTTCACTTGATTGGTTAGAATTATCCCAAGATATTTTATATTATTTATGGCTATTGTGAAAGATATTTTTTCCTGATTTTTTTCTCAGCCCATTTATCATTTGTATATAGGAAGGCTGATTGTTTTGAGTTCATCTTGTATCCAGCCACATGGCTGAAGGTATTTATCAGCTGTAGGAGTTCCCTGGTGGAATTTTTGGGGTCACTTATNTATACCATCATATCATCTGCAAAGAGCAATACTTTGACTTCTTCCTTTCCAATTTGTATCCCCTTGATTTACTTTAGTTTTGTTATTGCTCTAGCTAGAACTTCAAGGACTATAGTGNATAGGTATGGAGAGAATGGACAACCTTGTCTTGTTCCTCATTTTAGTGGAATTGCTTTGAGTTTCTCTCCATTTAATTTGATGTTGGTGATCAGCTTGCCATATATTGCATTTATTATATTTTATGTTAGGAATCTTTAAGATTTAACATGTTCTTTTATTGATGAATCTATTTCCTTTATCTTATCATTGAAGAT
>LZPO01088353.1:15977-27841 GCA_001675575.1 Neotoma lepida | reverse complement strand
AAAAAAAAAAAAAACCTTCATGAACCATATCCCAAACAAGAGACCATCTGGTAAGACAAATATCTATGTCACTTGTTAGCGTTAATGAAGCATGTGAAGGACAATTGATGCCATAGCTGGACAGCCTGGCATCCAGGCAATAGCAGAAGGAAAGGGGTGGGAAGATTAATAGCAAATTATACTTTCTTTCTCACACCTATCACGATGATATCTAAGATAGGCCAGATGCTGCTGGCCACTTTCAGGTCTTAGTTAATCACAGAGAGGAAATAGATCCCTATCCTGTACCCTGGAGACCACAGGATAGGCAGCTATCCTACTACTGATGGCTACAGTGCTTCCATGCACTCTCACACTGCATCTGCAGCCTTTCCCTGACACACACATACACAACTTTCCTGTGAAGAAAGCAGCAAAAAGCCCCAACTGCAGAGTTGTGCTATATCCCATCCACACCTGTTAAATGATCAGTTGATCAAAGTCTTACTATGCTAAGAGAGANGCTTCTAGAGCATCAACAAAAAGGTGCCAGGCAGTGTCTACAAGCATCCCCACACAACAGAGATGACTGGGTGGCCTTATCCACATCTTCTGCCAATGCTATCNCGGCTTTCTTTTCATTTTCTCCATTGAATTCCTTCTACTTGTACCACATTCTACTGGCCATAACTCCAGCATAACAGTTTTCAGATGTCCCACTCATGGAGGCCCTTCACATTCAAAAACTATTGCAAATGCCAGAGAAGTTATAACTGTCAATAGTTACTGTAGTAGGAATTAAAGCCAGGGAAAGTTTAAATGTTTAATTCACCTAAAATAAAAGTCTATTGCATGTTAACATAAATCACACATCTTTATGGAATTTTATTTTCCACAACAAAACAGTGAGATTCCCATTTACATTTTTGCAAATCTCTTCAATGTCTATTTATCATAAGACAGTTGAGTTTTCTGCATTCATTGGCTGTGATGTTTGGACTGAAGAATGTTTAAAGAAAATCAGATATGTGGTTGGAAAAAAGGAGACAATTATGAATACTTTTCTTTGACATCACATCAAACCTTGTAAATATCCCTTCTGAAACCATATACATGAGTTTAACATTTTGTATTATATTAAAATCCACCTGTCCATCTTGCATTTTGAATAGATATTTTATCTGTATGTGATCTCGATAAACACCTCAAAAATGAATAATATGATCCTAAAAATTCAAAGAAAACAACTGACAATATTCTTTGTCAATGTTAAGACAATCAATAGCCAAACCCAAAGTTTATAGCTACTGTGATGCAATGATTTGGTTCTTGGCTGAAAAGTAGTGGCTTTCACAAGCTGGTTCATTGGGTTCTGTGTATCTTCCAAATGTTGGTCATGTATGTGGTATCAAAAAAATCACATCCATTAATGTAAATCCTTCACCTAAAGAGGAGAGACTTCAAAAAGCGAGACGCTTGCACAGGGTATGGTGGTGCACGCCTTCAATCCCAGGACTAGGGAAACAGAGGCAGGTAGATCTCTGTGGGTTCCAAGCCAGCCTGGTCTACATACTGAATTCTAGGCCAGCCAGGGCTATTTAATGAGCCTGTCTCAAAAACAAAACAGATATGAGAAACTTTCTAATTTAATGGAAATAAATGTAATTTTATAAAAATTTGCTCACTTTAATGTTATGTGTTTACTTAAAAGTACTCAAATCTGGGGAAGCAGAGTCTGTCAGTGCTCTTCTGAGTAAAATGGGTTAGATGAAAAACTGGCTGATTTAGCTCACTACTAAAACTACTGCACATGTTTACACATGAGACGGGCAGCTTGCTACACAGAGGTGCTGTGCACCTTCCCACTGCCTCATACATGTGAAAGGAAGGAGCCTCCAGGGTGAAGATTCAAAACATAGAGCTTACTGCTTCTTCAACAGCATTCTTAAATGAAACTGATCATTTCCCCCAATGTTGAGTGATGCTACTTCCTTGATTTACACTAAAGGGTCAGCACAATTAAGCCCACACTATTTTTATACACAGTAAAAAAGAAAAATAAGAACAGTTTTGAGGTTCTAGCCTCAAAAACAGTTCAAAAGACAGTTTTGGAATATGTCTAGTATGTCCTAGACATACTCCCAGAGTCCAGGGCCCAGAGTGAGGAATGATGGGCCTACAGCACTCAGGAGTTGAGAGGTGCAGCTGACTGCTGCTCTTTCCCCTTTAGCTTCTGCTACCCAGTCAAAGGAGGCTAACTTTCCCAATCCCAGTTCTAGGATCCTTGGAACATTCCACAGAGGCTGAGTGTGGAATGGAGATACTCCCTGGCAGCCTCAGCACTGCAGGGAACAAGGGAAACAGCTCATCACAGCAACAGAGCCTGGCTTAAGGGTACTTCTTCTGAGCTGTATGGCAGAGACTCTGCCACCCAAACCTTTCAATGTTGAGAAAAACCTGAGATGATGCAAAGGCACTCTATAAACTAGCAAGGTCACTGTCTTCAATGGAAAAGGCAGATGGTAAGATTAAGAGACTGCTGCTTCCTAACTCTTCTCCTAAACTGAATAACAGATGCCCTTGCTTTATCCTACATCTTCTCTGTTAGTGAGCACATCAACTTTCACACATGGTCTTTTCAAGCCAAATACCAATTTCCCTTGTCAAAGGCATTTAATTAAATTATCAGAAAATCCAAAAGCAATGTATCACATTACTCTTTAAAGCAGGGTGTGTGTCAAGAGAGGAGGATACAAATGGAAATGTGAAACCAAAAATATGCATAAGGGTTACTCTCAATAAAAATACCATCATGACCTCTCTTTTACTAGCAATCATTAAAATTCCTATGAAAAATGACTACAAACCAAATTATTCAGTGTGTATTAGTGGCTAACACACAAAGTAAAATACACAGACTGAGCTTTTCATTCTTGTATAGTGACATTTGAGGTTTTGCATAGTGCTTATATACACTCTCTCTAAGCCACCATGAGACAGGTAGAAACCATGTGTAGTCTACAGGAAAAAACTAGGTTTCAAGGAAGTTAGCTAACTTACCCCAAAGTGAAAGACCAATGCCAAAGATCAAACTGTAAACATCTTATAAATTATGGGAAGCAGCAGAAGCTATTTCACAAATTAAATCTTACACTGAACTTGAACAATGAAGCATTAAATACACAAAGCAACAATTTAAATAAGTATTTTGTTACAAATTAATAATTATTATATTACTAAGTTTGTGGTCCCAGAAACAAATNTGTGATATTAGTATATATATACAGGAAAGAATGAAAGAATATTATGCCTTCATAAACAATGACAATCTTCCTAATCAATAATGTAACAAAAAGTTCTAATGTTTATAGAATTCTAAAATTCTATAACCACTACTATCATCATCACCATCATTGCCATCATCATCACTATCACCATCTTGTAACAAGAGAATTATGATAGATTCAGATGTCTTAAAATTATGAGTACATATTTCAAATATCTGTCTATACTTTAATTACATTAAAATAATTGAACACATACTTAAATATTTAATCTGGCTCAAACATTTTAACACCCTAAAGCATCTTAAGACTCCACAGAGAGCAGTCTGAAGAGAACTCCATCTAAGTTTGCTATCATCAGCTCACTACTTGATCTCTGCTTGGGTTATTTAAGATAACATTAATTGAAAAGCACCTCACAATCAAAAACATAAAATTCAAGAAAGCTCACTAGCCAAAGGCAGAAGATAGCTACCTGTCCATCATGTAAGTAAATCCATTCCATTGGGTGAACTATATAAAATTCCTAATACTGACCATTTTGATTATATTAAATGAGGATTATATGGGTCAAACTAACATTTTTTATTTTATTTGATAGTCTCTTTGCTTATAAAAACATCAAGAAGTTGTAAGAGTATCAAATTGCATAAGTGAAAAAATACTATAGCCACAATAAGATGTATCATTAGAACTACTTAGAGTCATATTCAAAAACTGAAACTTCTCAGCATGGTGCTGCACACTTGTAATCTCAGCACCTGGAAGACTAAAGCAGGAGAATTAAGAGTTCAAGGCTAGCCTGAACTTCATTGAAGATAGCCCAGGCTACACAGTGAGAGCCTGTTTTGTTAAAAAGNAAAGAAATTAAAAATGTTAAATCGTTTAATTTATATCAAAAAATTCTATTTACCTAATAGTACTAACAGTTCAACACTCAAAAGTATGTGTAGTATGCCACCTTACTTTAGAAGTGGTAGGTGAATAGGCTGACAGTCACCTATCTTCCTCACTGTGCTTTGCCACTTCATGTTTGAAATTAAAGATCAGATCCCTGTAGTTGTCACTGGAATTTCTTAAAGTAAAATGTTTTACATTTCAAGTCTTGCTATGCTCCCAAAAGTAAATAGTTTTCCTCTTACTAAAAAGTTCATTCAACCGTGTAATGGGTGACACTGTGTAATGGGTGACAGAGAAGACCGATGCAGACCTATGGATCTGATGCTCTTGCCTTCTCCCCTGCTCTTCTACGACTCAAATTACCAAGTCAGATACTTCAACAGTGCAAAACAGTGAANCTAAACTGTGAAGACACTTCTAAGAATAAATGAGATTCTCATATAATATACAATTCACTGTTCAGACATTGAGTTAAAACAAATTATTTCCTTTGAAGGGTTAATTCAGTTCCTTTTGAAGTTTCCTCAGAATCCATCATACATATTGCATAAATTAGGTTGCTCACAGACACAAAAAAAGCCTTCTGCCATATATAAAGGTAAAGGCCTTCTCTCACTATTAATGTCAGTTCTGACAACAAAGGGTTACTGACATAGATGTATGTGANGGTCACTCTTCCATTATGATTGACTGACGCTCAAAACCCAAAGTGCTGTCACTCATTTGTTTATTACTGTACACTATTAAACGGACACTTGAAAACGTAAAGAATNAGGCTGTGAGCGCTGTACATAANCTTTACATAATCATGCTCTATCAAAAATAAAAACNTGTCTTTATCAGAAGTCAATCTTTATGTGGAAGTTTTAGAATGATGGAGCACTTTCTTTCTAGAATTCTTAAGAATGGCAATCTTAAAAAGCTTCAAATGTTGCAAGGTCATGCCTTGACTGGCACAGACAATTCTTTTCCCATCTAAACTCATCTCATGCNACTACATGGGTCAAAACTAAACACCTTGTAGTTACTAAAACCTGATAGTGGCAGAGGTGGGCACTACAGTTATAAAACAGAAAAACGTGTGTGCCCAGTGTGCACATACTTCTCTTTCTTTCAGTTATGGCTAGAAGTGAAGGTGATCTTCCTAGGTAAACAGAATACTAGTGCCTTAGTAACTAGAAGAAAATCATAAATATGTCCTTAATGCTAGTGCTATGGATCCATAATCAAAGCTCTTTCAAAAAAACAAAAAGGTGTGAAGCCTAGGATACTATTTCAAGTATCCTATTAGCCAAATTGCTATTAACTTTCTAAAAATTTTTATTAAAATTTTAATGTGCTTTGATTGAAACAGAACTGTATCACTTAAGCAAGTCAATTTTAGCACCTTTCCCCACATTCAGTTAAAAAATATAATTTCCTTTCATTTTTAACTGAGAGTAAATTGAATTAAATAGGTCTCACTGGCATTGTTTTTCCTGACAGTTTCGGTTTAAAAATTAAGAAACAATATTTTTTAAAAGCTAAATTCAGATGCCATCTGGTCCAGCAGTGAAAGAGTTAACATTCAACTGCACTGAACAGAGCTTCTGATCCATTACATTTCTCACAAGCTGCCCTACAATGAGCTGAGCAAGTATCAACTGTAATTTGATCCAGGAGTTTATAGGGAAAAAAATAACTGCACATACTCAACATGCACATTTAATAAAAATCTGTTTTAAGAGAAACATATCCAATAAACACAATTTAAGGCGTGTTTAATTGTTTGATTAACTTCAAACCTGCAATNCCTTTGCTTTCCTGACGCTCTCAAATAAAATAGGAGAAAGGAGGAAAAAAAAAAAAAAAAAAAAAACCAGCTCCACTGCAGGGAAAGGAGGCTTGAAAAACAACTTTGATTGGCACTTGGCCTGACCCACAGAGGAAGAAAAACAGTTTTTGGACAAAGAGCGCAAATATTTGAGCTTGCTTATTTATGTGCTTGCTTGCTTGTTTTTCTTAATACATAAAGAACAATCCTAAACTGACTGTAGATAGGGAAATTGACAAAAACGGCACTGTATTCATCTTAGATCTCAGATATGCACAGCTCAGCAATTTTAATTCATTGGAGCTGGACAAACAGAGGCACCTAACCTAATGATCTCACTTCAGCAATGTAAAAATAGAGTGTGGAGTGGAAACGGATTATATTATTCAAGGAGGCTGTTCAGATCTGTTAAAAACTCTCCTGCGCCTACAGGGACATTTTGTCATCCTTTCTCTCCCTGCATCCCCATCCCCCACGGAGCGATTAAGCCAAGTAAGCTAAACAATACTGGAGTAAACTTTCTATCAGTCACTCTGGAAAGCAATAAGCCGATCTTGGGTCGGATTTTCTGGATTCACACCGCGGTGGGGGACGATAAGGAGGGCGAACGTCCACTTCAGCCTCCACCTCCACCTCCCAGCCGAAGGCACTGGAAGAACCAAGAGCATTTCCCATGGGCATAAAGTTCAAGATGCCTTCACCATGCCTTTCCGGAGCCACCAAGAGAATGTCAAGAGGGGGTGCCGGGGCACGGTAGGCCTGGCAGAAGCGGCCCAGTCAAAGAAAAGAGCCCCCAGAGTCAGCCTCGGTGGAGAGGGAGCCAGGCTCCCGCAGACCAGACAGGCTGCAGTGATTTCAGGCCAGCCTCCATCCCCAGCTGAGCCGGTCCCTCCCAGCATCCCAGCATCCCTTCAGCCTCGGGGCAGACCGGGCAGCAGCCCAAGGCCGGGCGCGGGGACCCCGCGGGGGGACCCTTCGCGTCTCGCCCCCTTTGAGCTCCGGCCGGACCCCGACCCTGGGGAGCTCCTCGCCGCCGGACGCGGGNGCGCCGTACCTTCCGCAGCACTTTCCGGCAGTTGGTGCAGAGCAGGTAGTTGGCCGAGGCCGACGCGCTGCTGCCACCGCGGTTCATCGCGCCGACGCCGGGTTGTCACCGCGGCTGCTAGCCTAGCCGAGGGCCTCTCCAACGTCCTCTCCTCGGGGGGTCGGGCGGCAGCTACAGCGCAGCGGCTGCCGGCGCGAGCTCGGCGGGGACCGCGGCCGTGGCGCTCACCGGCCCGTTGTTCCTCCCGCCCCCATCGCCAGACCCCCGCCCCGCCAGCCAGGACGAGCTGCCTCGGCAGTCAGCGCCTCAGTGCAGCCCCGCCCCCGCGGTTCGCCGCCTTCAGGGCTGCCGCGCTGGGAGCCGCCCCCTCCCGCCAATCAGACAGTGCCGGCCACGCCCCCTGCCGCGCCCACAGCCAATAAGTGGCGTCGGCCAATCGCGGGAGGCGAGAGCACCTCGAATCTCCGGGCAAGTTAAGTTTATCTCCGAGGCTCGGCGCTGAAGGGTGACCGCGGGTTAGTTAGGTAGTGGGGTGGGAGGGACTCCAGTCTGCCAATGAGAGGCGGAGGGTGTGACGTATGCAAATGAACCAGGGACTCTAGCGCCACCCTCGGGACAAGCCACGCCCCCTCTGCGAGTTCGGGGCAGAATGGAGTGAGATTAAATAGCTGGAAGCTAGAGCTCGCTAGAGGATCTGAGACTGAGCTCAACATTTCCTGATCTCTCGGGGGTGGGCAGGGTGGACGCTAGAACGTTCCTTCCTCCGGGGCAGTGGTTCGGCTTTCTCTCGGTCGAAATCTAAGAATAGCTGTGAGGAAGACTGCGGTCTTGCATCGCTTTGCACCCAGAGATCTCAAAGAACTTTATGTTTCGCTCTGTGAGTCTTGTGCGAAAGACCAGCTAGCTACCTGAGGCTGTAGGGATAAAGGTCTGAGTTCTATACAGCTAATGGAGTTGAGGACCCGGAGACACATCTTTGGTTTAGGAGGTTTTCCCTCTCTCTGACGATCATTCTCACAGCAAAGAAAGTTCCTTTATCTGTCATGAACAGGTCAGAGGTTCCTACACACACACACACACACACACACACACTCTCACACTAAAATTCTGTCCGAGGCCGCTGGTTAGAGACGTGCAGAGCACAATCCCTGCTTGGGAAGGTAGGTTCTGAGTACGAGTTGCCATTTAAAACGATTGGACAGTCCTCTCCTAAAGCTGACAACGATGAGTCAGGGTTTAGCTTCTATGTTCCGGAGACAGAAGACAGAAGTCACTGCGGAAAGCTCTGCTGGCCGGATGCCCAACCCAGGCTAGTCAGGGAGCTAGGTACTCCGAGGAACCAACCACGGGACGAGGATTGTTGACCAGACTCTGGCAGCCTGCTCCCCAGTGAGAACAAAGACCGTGCGGAGCGGGCACCTGATTGGTGCCTGGTGCTCACCGGTGTCGCGGGGCCCATGATAGGGTGCCTCTGCCCCTGGCGCAGAGCACCAGGCTCCCAGGAACTGCAGTTCCCCAGCCGGCCTTGGCGGTGACCACACCGCACTGCGTGCTATGACATCACCTGTTTTCGCTCCTGAGAGCCTAATCAGTATTCTCGGCTTCTCCCTTTCTAAAGGTCTCAAGTGTGTCAGGATTTATGAAGGCCTGCAGTTTGCAGAATGAATCTGTGGAGATGATTTAAAAGAACTGACCCAATGGTTTACATTTCTTGTATTATTTTTTATTTAACACACTACCNTGCGTTAGGGATTTAATGTAGTGTGATGCAAAATCCGGAAGACGCACTTGGAGAAGCTCGCACTTTTAGCATAACAAAGCCATTAGACCAAACTGTGCTGTTCAAACTGCCAATCTCTTCCATCCTCAACATCTGTCTCCCTTCCATCCCCTTTAAAGACCTACACCTTAAACAAGCCTACACAAAGAACAAAGGAAATGGAAATCTGCCCGCATCGGGTTTAAATAGACTGGAAAACCCCAAGGGTCTAGGTGATATGGTTAGGTAAGTGTGAAGGTCTGTTTAGCTAATGATAGCTAGCAAAGGGTGGCTCGATGCTGGGTAGACCTACATAGCCTATAATAGCAGTGGTTTGGGTAAGATGCTNAACATTGTTAAAAGAAACCGTAAAAGCAAGAAAACTCAATGAAGGAAGAGATTACTGCCTGCCCTTCATTTTAGAGAAGCAAGAAATCTAGGTAGAAAGTCAGCAAGGCACAGTTTTTTGGAAAAATGAAACACACATATGTTCCCATTTTGCTGAGTTTCTTGGGCTATATTTCTGGTTGGATCTCTCTCTCTCTCTCTCTCTCTCTCTCTCTCTCTCTTCTCCCTCCCCCTCTCAGGGTCCCACTATATAGCCCCTGCTGTCCTGGAACTCACTATGTAGACCAGGCTGGCCTCAAACTCACATAGACTCACCTGCCTCTTGTGTCCAATTGCTGTGATTAAAGGGTTGCACTGCCATGTCCCATGGTCTGTCTTATGAAGCTGACTTTATGTGAATACATACTTAAGCAAAGGAGAAATTAAAGGATGAAGTGGATTTAGTGCAGAGATTGAATTTCTCTCGAATAGTAGTTTTCTTCAAATTGTTTTCTAATATTTTTATAACCTTTTCCCTTTTTTCCAATCTAACAGCAAAAAAGAGATCTTTTACATTCTTTACTAAATAAATCCCCCAAAATGCTAGCCATTTTGGTACAACTAACATCCCCTACCTAAGATTACTAAAGGANGTTTGGTCCACCACACTCCACTTTTATATCAGTATTGCCTTTAGTACCATTTATTTTGCTATAAATCATGTACTGCCTTGTGACATTTCTTTTTGTTTTTAGTTTTATTTTTCAAGGCAGGGTTTCTTTACACAGCCCTGGTTGTCCTGGAACTCACCCTGTAGATGAGGCCTGCCTTGAACTCAGAGCTCTACCTTCCTCTGCTTCCTCAGTGTTGGATTGAGGGTGTGTGCCGCCATGCCTGGCTTTAGTTTGGTTGGTTGTGTGTTTTATTGTGACATTTCTTATATTGAACCACAATGTGTCTATGTATGTTCCCCTCCTGAAGTGCTCAGTGTCATCAGGTCATTCTCAGTACTCAACAACCAACCTTTTTGTCCTTACACCATGGCTTCCATCATACTTGTTCTCTCTCTGATAGAATCCAGCTTCTAGAAGCCCCTGCTTTCTCTTCAGTTCGTTACAAGTGCAGGNCTTCCCTCATGTACCAGCCAGCTTGACTAAAGAGAATGAGACTTACAGCGATTTACCAAGACCATACTGATCACTTAACAGGAAAGAAAAGAAAGTCAATTGTTTTCAGTTTACTCAAAACGGGAAGAAATGTGCTTTGTTGTCTGATATGTCTAAAGTAGGAAAGAAGTTGTAAAAAATCGGACATAAGTAAAATTTGCTACCAATGTGGAGAATTACTTATTTTTTACTTTATTTTTTTTTATTGTGTGCATATGTATGTGCACTCAAGTGCAAAGGCATGGAGGTCAGAGGACAATTGTAGGAGTCAGTGCTTTCCTTCTGCCATGTTGGTTCCAGGGATCAAATCCAGGTCATGAGGCTTGGGGGCAAGTACTTTCACCTACTGAGCCATCTTGCTGCACCCTATCTAATTTTTTCATTAAAAACTTAGGGTTGTACTTTATTAAAGATTTTTACATGATTTGAAATTCATGTCATAATCATTTTGCTGATTTTGAAATATTCTTCCAAATGTGATTTTTTTTTTTAACGAAGTATACATTAAGTTATAGAGTTTGGATGCACCGTCACTGCTTTGCCATTACTCTATGGCTGAAGTGTTTACATTGTTTCTGACTGTTGTGATGCTGTGCTAAACGTCCTCATTTATAAGTTTTTGCTAGCATCTCTGCTTGCTAGGGTGAGCGTTTCAGAGAACAGGGGTACAGATGTATTTTAAGGCTCTTGAGCACTTGCTGAGCATATTTTCTGGAAAGGTTTGAAAAAGACTGCAGTGTGAGCAGCTGTTTGAATACCCAGATCTCATCTGTCATCTGCAGTGTCAGTCCATTAATATTCCACCTACCATTAGCGTATCTCTCTCTACCTTGAATGCCTTCCCTCTCCTGCTGAGTCATTGCCTTTCTCCTGCTGAAAGATTTCCTGATGAACTCCAGTGCCTGTTCAAGTATCCATGGTCCCCCTCTAGGCCTCTTCTTTATCATCAAGCTCTTTGCTGGAGTGATGCAAAATGCTTTCTCATCAGACTCTGAACCCTTGGAGAGCACAGATGGGGTTCTATGACATCCCTAACTCTTACCTATGCTCACAGCTAAGTGCTTAGAAACTCCTGGGGAGGAATGAGTTTGCATTCTTACTTTCAAACATTCTGTCAGAGCAGGCTTTTCTCATCTTTAATAACAGTGATGAGATCTTATAAAAGGATTCCAGTAAATATTTGTGAATAGAATGGCCCATAAAAACTAATGCCATGGAGCAGAAAGATTGGGTCCAAGTCTATCTGTCATGATAGATTCCTTATTTGGATTGAACATGATTATTGCTTGGGGCTACTTTTATAGAACTAATGCTCTTGACACACATTAGGTATGTAGGAAGTGCTGAGGGAAATTTAGTTTTGTTTATGTTCAGCTCTCTTGAAAGGAAAAACCCAGTTAGTGACACCAGGTGAATTTTGGACTTATCTAGAGACTCTCACTCATTTACCTAACTATTAGCCCCTATGTGATTGCTGAGAAAGGATTCAGTAGCGAAAATCAACTACTAAAGATATCGTTAAAATTCTGTTCCTGGTTTGTGATCTCTCTCTCTCTCTCTCTCTCTCTCTCTCTCTCTCTCTCTCTCTCTC
>LZPO01088353.1:0-15972 GCA_001675575.1 Neotoma lepida | reverse complement strand
CACACACACACACACACACACACACACACAGAGACATTCAAGGCATTTGGTCTGCAAAGAAAGCCTGCAGTATTTACACATTTGCAAGTTCTGTGATTTGTTCTTGCAGAGTAATCTGCCTTCACATTGCAAGTTGATTGCTCCCTTAGAGCTGTTAGATTCCTGTTATGTTTTTTTCCTGTGGCCCAAGAGCAATACAACTGCAAGGAGGAGAAATAAAGTCACCTATAGAAAGGCCAGGGCTTAGTCCTCTTCTATCCCCTCAATCAACNACCAGCGCAACTGTTGTTACGATGATCTGCTATATTTGCTAAGGTTTGGGTCCTACTAGACTTCTAACTTCCATACTGGGTTTTCTACCCACACCTCATTGTAAGGCTGATTACGAGTGAAAACCCCACAAATATGGTGTCAGTTTGTTTCACTGCCCAATGCTATTTGATTCCATGCTTTTTAAAAGTGAATTTAGTTTTAAACGTCTATTATTCAGCATTTTCATATATCAAAAATATCATGTTTTTGAAACTTTGTGAGATCTGGTCATCCTGGGCTCTCTTCCTTACATGCTTTCAGTTGCTCTCAGTGGCAGCTGCTGGGCTGCATGCACTGTCCAATGCAATCTCTGCCATGCATTATTGACTACATGTTTTGCTGTTTCATTTGTATTATTTTCCCAGCCTTTGTAGATTTGGAATTTGCCACCTATATAAATTTTCTCCAGCATCTAAATTACTCATCTGTTTATTTTTACACTTAACTTTATTATAGAGTGTGAATTTATTTTTTTTGTGTGTGTGAATTTAAATTAAATGTTATCTTCCAACTCCAGCAAAAGTTGAGAAAAGGAGTCAAATGTATAACAGTGTGACATACCCTGATTCTTGTATGTGGATAACCTGATGAGTGTTCATGTGTGGGGGTCTACCTGTCTGTCTGTGTGCCCTCCCCATAGTGGGAAGGATAGTTGTGTAATGACAGCTACTATTCTTTATGCCATCAACCCCACTCCTTACCCTAATTCTGCTTTCATCCCCTTTAATTGTTGCTTAGAATAAAGAGAGCACAGGAGATGGACACGACAGTAGTGACAGGGCAAAAAACCACAGAGGGCAGAACAGGTACACTGAAAGTTTTCTTTGATGTGCTAAAAACACTGGGTACCAATGAGATGAATTTGACTGTTGGCTTTGTCCCTTCCTAGATACATGGCATTGGGCCAGATACCAAATCTCTTTATTCATCAGTTTCTTCAACTGTAAGAGGGGATAATAATGCTACCTGTCCTCAAGGGTGGCTTTAGAGATTGCATNAGCTTATGCTTGTGGTACTTACAGGGTGAGCAGAGCAGTATGGAAGCAGTAGCTGCTGAAGCAATATGAGGGTATTATGCTTTCCATAGACTGGGGCCATGTTCTGGTTCTATGTAAGCTCTTTAGAATTATCACTGGCTTATAAGAAATACTGTAATGTGAAAGTTGCTTCTTTCATTGAAGGTCTTTGTTTTTTGACATTTAGTCTTTAAAGTAAGATAATATTGTACGGAAAATGAGGAAACACAGGACTTAGTACAGTACCATCTAGAACTAGATGATATTAGGCCTCAGCTTTCCAACCTCACAAGTGTCAGTGGTGATTAAGTTGAACAAAGACCAGATTGCAGCTTTGTAAGGACTAAAAGCATGTACTGTAAGGGACTGTCTTTAAGAAAAAAATAATGCTACAAATACAAAATTACTAATAATGAATCATTGTAGACATTACCACTATCTGCAGAAATGACTGTGATCTCCATGAAGGTCNCCCATGTTGTCCAGACTAGAGAGCTATTCTCATCTCAACCTTTTTAGCAAGACAAAGATACTCTGCTATCCAGCGCCTCCAGCACATAGGAAAGTGGGAAGGAGTGAATTGGAACAAAGAAAGACTATAGTCTTTGCCAATAGTGGGTAAAATACTTATTTTTGAAATTTAATTAAAATAGAACTATGTTAATACATGGCTTGAAACTCCCCTGGGGCCATAGAGGGGACAGTCTTGGCAATAAATCCTAAAGTTTGGGTTTTATTAACCTCTCAAGTATACTTTGAGGTTGTGTTAGTTTTTCTTTGTGTCCTGGGGGCATTTACTTTCACTCTGCTCATCTCGCTGAGACTCCAGATTCACTGCCCCAAAGTCTTTTGAGGAGCAAATATAATATAAATGACAAACTGTATCCATAATGCCCATCTACAGCAAAAATATTTAATTTTTTCCTGTAAAGATAACCAGGAAGTACATTGGCTGTCTCATTGTAATAAAAGGAGGGTGGCTGGATAATTGGGACATCCATGTAAGAATAAGGCAGTTTATAAATAGGGGCTGGCTAATATGAACACAGAAGAGCTACTAAGACCTAGAGATCTTAAAATAAATCTTAAAGGATTTTCAGGAATCGGCACATCCAAGTAAGATTGGAGGAGCCTGAGAACGGCATAATGATCTACACTGCAGTTTTCAGAGCTTCTGAACGTAGCTGTGATCTGCCGAGACTCAAGAATCCATCTCCCAGGAAAGCCTTACTCTGCTGGGTATTTATAGCACTTGAAAATCTAAGAGGTAGCCGGGCGGTGGTGGTGCACGCCTTTAATCCCAGCACTCGGGAGGCAGAGGCAGGCGGATCTCTGTGAGTTCAAGGCCAGCCTGGGCTACCGAGTGAGTTCCAGGAAAGGNGCCAAAGCTACACAGAGAAACCCTGTCTCCAAAAACCAAAAAAAAAAAGAAAAAAAAAGAAAGAAAAAAGAAAATCTAAGAGGTATCCAAAAGCTCTTCAAATGGAAACAATGAAATGCACCAGAGTTTGCTAACTGAAATCAAGTAGACATATTATTTTACCAGTAAAAGTTCCCAAATAGTCTTGAAGTTGTAAGCATCTTTGCATACAAGCATAAAGTCCACCCACTGACCTTGTTAGCAAGGAGATAATCTCCATTTCAGTAAATGATACAACTATGCCGTGCTTCAGAGATGTAATACTGATCTAAGGTGACGCATACAAGCATGAACTGCAAGCTTAGAACCACAAGAGCAGTTTATGAGATGCTAGAAGACTTCAGGTTTGGAAGCATGTGCTGTGAAGTATAAGTGGTCTAAATATCCCTCTATTCACACTTTGTTTTTCAACCCTTACCAAATGGTAAGATCCTGGTAATAAAACTGACAGAGGGCAGTTTTATGATCTAATGGTGTGGCTGAGGTATAATCTGCATTGCTAGAGAAGAGAAATGGACAATGGAGGATAGAGAGGAAAAGATTACTAGCAAAGTGCTCAGATCTTTTAGACATTTATGCCTCTAACTGAATGCCCTTCAATAGAAGTGTTGGGGACATTTGAGAAAGAATTCCTGTATATTCGTGCAGTTACAACATCAACAAGAAATTGGAGTTGATCTCCTACAAGGACTAGAGAATGATGCGGAGCAGTATCACAATGGGCTTGCATCCTGGTTCCATGTTCATTACTTAATGCTTCCTTGCATATGCACAGTGCCTCCCATGTGCAGGCACTTGCTTTATCATAGACCTGACATGAAGAACACAAGAGTCACAGTGTAAAACAGAGCCAAGAAAAATGAACCTTAAACAAGTAACACTAGTGGCTGCTGTACTAGAAAGAACACAGGCAGGAAATAAACAGCAGGGTTGGTCACCTGGTTTAACCCTCCTAGTTAAAGTGAAATGTAAATCCAAATANTGGCTGCCTTTTCTCATATCCAAAAGTGATACTCTGGTACCCCGTATGGGAAGCCCTTTCATTATGCAGTTCTCATCTTAATGTCTCAATTTCCCTTCCCATATAGGAAGCTCCATTTACAAAACTCCCATCAACTCTGGTTTTGCAGCCATCAACACCCACGTAGTGTGAGATCCCCAGTTATTTCCGAAGAGCACTATCCCTTAAACATTAACCAGTCTTTCCTCCTTTCCTGATGAAAGACTCTTGGTTGACTTTATTATCTCACATTTACGCCGTATACTGCCGAGTTCCATCTGCATATGTGCAAGTTATATGTATGCACCACTCCTAGTATGTTCATATGCATTAAGAATATAAAGTACTTGAAGATATAATCCTACCATTGTTCCGTATTCTCCAAACCTTATAATACCACACTGTTAATCATATATCTATATAGTAGATATAGTACATAATCATATATCTATATAGTAATAGGAGCAACTACCACCATATGCTGAGATCTTACTATATGTCAATCACTATGCAGTAACCTGCATACATTATCTTATCTTGACTAATATTTGTAAACCCTCAATGAACTGGTTGTATTGTGTCCATTTTGCATATGACTTATATCGATAAAGGTCTAGTGAGTGTTACATAGTTGTTTCAAGGAAGAATTGTGATTTTAAATTTATATTTATAGAGTTATATGATTCCAACCTTGACATTACTATATTCAGCCAGTCATTACTATAAATATTACTTGAATGAATTCTTTGTGCTGTGCTCTCAGACTGCCAGGTGGATTGTCTTAGATCTGTCATACATTCACCAAATATATTTGGGTACCTCTGTGACATTTTTAAATAAACATTGCAATTGGGCAAAGAAGTAGTACTCACCATTCCCTATTCTAATAACTTTAAAATTAATCCAAACTATTTTAATATTTATTTATTTATTTATTTTGAATGTTCATGGGCACATACCTGCCACCGCACACTGGACAGCTTGTAGGAGTTGATTCTTGCCTTCTTCCATGTGCATTCCAGAAATCAGTCTAAGTAAGTGGTCACGGTTGATGCCAGATACCTTTGCCCCCTGAGTCACTTCGCTGGCCTCTGTTCTGGTATCTATCTCCCACTGATATATTGCTCTAAAATAAAGCAACTAGATGGTCTCTGGATAAGGAAAATACTTTTATTTGCATGTTAGGTTAAAATTTCAAATATTTGAGTGTCTAGTGACTCATGTGAACATGGTAGACATGGAGATGCAGAGATGACCATAAATGATAACGCTGGGAAAGGTAGTGGTGCTGTTCTCACACACTGAATCAAGGCAATACCAGAGTGTTTGCAATTAGTGGGATTAATTACCAAGATGAATGAACCGTTTCCAGATAGCCTGCCAGCAGCATGAGATATGCATACCTCTTTGCCCCACTCATATCCTCCACTAAGGAGATTGTTTGGCTGGTGGCCTCATTCTACAGAGTTGTGTTCAGTGCTCTGCCATGTGGTCACTTCTTGCTTGAGATCTGTCCATCATAGGATAGACTCTTGACTCAAAGACAGACAGCCATTCTATAACTTGGCTGTCCATCTTTACAAAGTGTTTTAAAATGACCATCTCAGCCAATCAGATTCCTTCCTTGGAAATTTGGCATTGGAAAACCAAGCGAAGCTAGTGTCAGAGCCTGAGAGGATGTCATAAACCATGTNCGAACTAGGAACCCTGATTGGGGAAGGAGGGTGGGACCATGCATGGAAAGAAAGCACCCTAGTCTTGGGGTTGCCCTCAGTTCTGGCTATCTCCATTTCTGGGCCCTGTTTATCTGTGCAAAGATGTCTTCTACCCAGTCAAATCTCTTGCCACTACAAACTCTGTGAGAAACTGTACCTGCGTTACTTTTGAGCAAACAAGATTAGCTGGATCAATCTTCCTTCTTTCACGTCCCACACTCCTACATAGGAGCTATACCCGTAGTTCTCACTGGTAAAAGGTTGTAAAAGTAAGATATTCCAAGAGAAAGAACTAGAACTTAGTGGGCCAGAAGGCCCCACTTTAGTTTTTATACACTAAAAGCTTGTTACAATTTCATTAAGAAAGTGTGGTCAAGCCTCTTAGAACCTATTTTTGTTCCTTAATGAGCAGTGAGCAGTAATCTGTCACCCATAGTGCCTCTCTCTCTAGGCTCAAGCTTGAAGTGGTTCTCATGCCTCTTCTGTAAAGTGCCTGAATAGAAAATGTTGAGACNAAGGCTTTTGCCCTTCCTGCTCATTATCCTTCCCTCAGAGTTAACGCCTGGGCATACAGCCCAGTGATTTTCTAGAGTTTATGAGTCCCAAGACTAAAAAAAATGTAAACACAAACAAAAATCTGTTAAACTTCCCCAAAAGTGTCTGAACTTTTAGTAGTCAAGAAAAAAGACAAAGTGATTGAGAGCACTGCCATGTCAGGCTGCAGGCCAGTCATCCCTGTGATATGGGTGTGGAGGGGCCCAGGAGGTCATTCTGCATTGCAAATAGAAATGTGTGGAGATGTTTTCATTAGACTCAATTTTCCCAAGTGGAATGAGCCTGAACAGCTAACTGTCCTGTATCTATAGAACCAATCACTAGCAACTATGGAGCAGTTTAAATGATAATCAGAACCAGTCAGATTCATTCCTTGGAAATCCAGTCTTGGTACACTGAGACACTAAGCTGTTACCAGTGAAGTCAGAGTGTGAGAGAATGTCATGAACTGTATACAAGCTAGGCCTGTATCGGAGCAGGTGGAGATAATGGGCAAGGATGCTGGTCCAGAAAGAGAGGCCCNCTGGAAAAAGCCATTTGAGTTGGGATTTTCTACTCTTCTTCCTGTGCCACTTTCCTCATCCCTCCTTGAGAGTCTCAGTCTTTCTCTCTCCTATTTTCTACTGGGCTCATTGGAGGCCCACCAACCCTCACACCCTTCTCACTGTCTTTTATGGCATAGTTCTCAAGCTCTGTTAAGCCTTGGAAAATAAAGGAATCCTTCACTTGGTGGTGGTCTTCTTCGTGAATCAGGTGAAACAAAGCCTATGGTCTTCCTGGCAATCTTAGGATGGTGGCCACTGGCCCAGCTGCTGATGAGATGGCACTGTTGCTTTGTCTATAGGTATGAGAACTGACACTTTGGGCTTTCTATTTCTCATTAAAGATGCTGACACCTAGAGATTCTCAAGTCTGTGGGGGAACTGAATTGCCCAGTACCAGAATCATATGGAGACACTCTTTGTTACACAAGTGTGGCTTCAATTGTGACCTGAAATGGATTGCCTAGGATATATAAGGGTAAAACTGAAAATTCTTTTGCTCTTTACCTTTTCCAATACTATATAAGCTAAAACCTCTTTGGACTTCATCTTGTAGTATTTATGGAGGTTTGTGAGAATTAAATTTTTAAAAATGCATAAAGTGTATAGAACAGTCTCTCCTACTATGAGCACTTAATAAATGTCTACTATTTTTGCTATTTAAAAATTCTTCAGAGTGCTGATAGAAGGGAATATTGAGTGCTCAGCCCTAAAAGTGATGTTTGTATTAACCCTTCTAACAAAAGTTTAGAGAACATCACAGGAGAAAAGGCAGAAAGACTATAAGAGCTGGGAGATGGGGAGAAGTGCTATGAAAAGTCACCTTTGAATAGAGCACACCTGAGATGTCACCTTTGAATGCAGCCCACCCATTGCACTCATGACCTCACAGCAGCTGTAGTTAGCTGCACAAGGTCAAGCCAGTGAATATTCTAACATGGACGGGGAGGGCTGATGAGACTCCAGCCCTGGCTGAGGAGCTACTGGCAACTGATAGCTGTGGGGGAGGGGAGTCAGTTTGTATTAGGATGTGGCTACTGGTAGGTTGCCTATGCTCTGCTNGGGAGTCTCACATCTATGTGCATGCACATAGCACTAACTGGACAGATGGGTTATTTTTAAAAAAGAACATGATGTGAAGGAGGAGGAGGAAGTGTTGGGGACAGTGGCACAGGGCTGATGACTTTAGGTTGGATATGATCAAGATACATTATATACATGTATGAAACTGTCAAAAGATAATTAAGGAAAATATATAATTTATAAGAAAGGCTTGAAGGGAGAAAAAGTCTCATGTAATAGTAATACATCTTTTCACTAGCTATTGAAATTTACTTGAATTTTAATGTTTTGGCCTCCCATACAATTTCCTGGGACAATTTGTTTTGATTTAAAGGGTCTGAAGTGCTTTTAATGATAAACATATAGTTTATCATTAAATGTTATTGTACTTGTGTTTGCCAAGCACATTTTTAACTCTTGTCAGTATACCCAGTCACATTCTATAAGATAGAGACTTCAGTGTTGAATGTAGCACTGGCAAATAATGAAGAAACTACACACTTGCAAAATTAAGTGACAGGAAAGTGTCTCTCATTTCAACCTCTGATGTCTGCAATTTGGGTTTGAATGTGTATTCCAGGTTAGTGTATATGACATATATGTGTATACATTTATGTGTCCTGTTCTCAACAAATTCTCTTCTAAGCTAGAGATAGCAATCCGTCTTTAAGCTTTTAGCTAAAGAATTATAGTTTGACGGTTAATAAAAAGGGATTATTATTCCCATTGAACAGCCAGAAAACTAGGCTAGAGTGCTTTGGGGGTAATTCAAGCACTTTGCCTACTAGTTATAGCAAATGATTCCAGTTTTACCCTGCAGGAGACAACTACCTTTTTGTGACATGAACAAAAATCACAAAAGGTAATGTGCTCAATATGTTCCCTTAAGTAGGAACCTAACTACCTTATAAATAGGTCTGGGCTGAGAGACACCTTTGAGTTGTACAATGGACAGAGCGTGAAAAGCCCATACCAAGTGCAGCAGGTTCTGTCTTTGCCTTTTATGACTGCCTTCTGCTTAGAGAGGTTTATCATCAATCTGAACTTGTCATCAGACAAACACCTTATTTGTTTCCTAGTCATTTACAAAATTAAGCACCCAGGCTGCAGGATGTTTACTCTTGTTTATGACAGCATTCACTGGGAAAAGAGATAAGAGATTCACTTGCCAAATGAAACTCCAGTGGCTCCTGAGTTCTGAGTGCATGGAATGGGATGACTGCGTCACTGGATGGATCAGAAGTGAAGGACTGTTCTTNTAAGTTAATGGGTTAGTTCATTTAGGCCCATTTCTCTTGGCTTANATTTAGGAGCATCATTCCGCTCCGCTCCTGCATTTCTTTGCCTGTTGTGGCCTCTCACCATCCCTGAGCAAGGCTTGGGCAGCACAGCTCTGCCCTCTTCTGAAGTGAGAGGTGAATCCCTCAGAGCCTGTGGGTCCCAGTAACAAGCCGGCCATCCTGATGGTGTCACATTGCTGTGGGTTTCCATGAGCACTGTCAGCAGCGTGCAGTTACAAGGTATTTAGTGTTTCTTGCCTTTCCCCCGTCACTTTCCTGATCTGCCTCCCATTTTTCATGTTCCAGTCTCCTATCCATTGTATTCATCTGTGGCGTTTGACATCAGCTGCTGTATTTCCTGCTAACTTCTCACTATAGCAAACTGCCACACCCCAGGAGCTTTGCTCTACTGTTCAGGTTTGTCTCAAAGCCACCCACATTATCGTGCTAGCAGAGTAGAAGGACTTACAGAGGTAGGTTTTTTTGTTTTTGTTTTTGTTTTTCTCAGTGTAACTCCTAGAAATGACTTACTAGGCATGGCCTGCTTCCCCTCTGTGGCTCCTGCTCTTCCAGAGGGGAATGATGGGCGGGAGTTTGCCTAGACACTGTCTGTTCCATGTCTTATGCTATCCAGACTGAATCAGCTATTTCTTTTTTTTAAGCAAATGTCCTTGAAGAGTGGCAGTACAGACACAGGTAGTGTTCTTGTGGCTTGTTGCTTGCAGCTTACCTTTGGCATGTACGTGAATTGACCCAACACTGGCCATATTGTTCTGAAAGAGAAGACCCTTCCCATTGCTGACTGTAAGCTCCATGAGGCTGGCCCCTCTGTCTAGGTTCTGTCCTTTCATATATACCGTATGCAGTGGCCTGGAGCCTCATCTCCATATCCAGGTTGGTCTGTTAACTGGAACGCTGACCAAATGATGTCATTAGTGGCGCTTCAACAAAGCTCTTCCATTAGTCTGCTCAGCATCAAATGAATATAGTGGAGGAGATTTTCATTTACACAAAGGGGATTTGTGTGAACATGCATTTCTGAGGATCGTAAATGTGTCTCAGAGTGGGAGTAGGAACGAATTAGAAATATGCTAAAATATCGGGAGTAGTTGTAACAAAAAAGGGACTAGATAAAGAAAATGTTTATTTTTAAAAACTATCACAGAAATGTGAAATTGATGAAGAGTTCCATGTTTACCTGAACACCAAGTATTTTCTCAGGACTTTAGCCTGTTTCTTCTAAAAGATATTTAAAAGAAGGAGAGAGAGGATTTATATTAGAGAAAATATATAATTCTTATCATATTAAATATCTTATGAGGTTATGATTGTAAGTAATCAAAATTACAATCAGTAAAACCAAGGACTTTAGTCTTTCTCTTGGGAACGGGGGCTTGTACCAGGCTTTTTCTTTTGGGCCACCAACCAGCTCCCAAATCATGACCCTGAGACTTACTATTAGTTATGAATGCTCAGACTAGCTTAGGCTCGTTTCTTGCTAGCTCTTAGAACTTAACCTGTTTCTGTTTATCTATGTTTTGCCTCGGGGCTTTTTATCTTTTCTCCATCCCTCTCACTGGCAGCCGCCTGGCTTCTAGCCCCTGACACATCCCTCTCTTTCTGCCTCATTCTCTTCTCTCCTGTTTATTCTCTCTGCCCAGCAGCCTCACCTATCCCTCTCCTGCCTAGGTATTGACCATTCATTGTTTTATTATACCAATCAAGTGTCTTAGGCAAGCAAGGTGAAACAAATGCAACACATCTTTACATAACTAAATGCAGTATAAACAAATGTAGCACATCTTTACATCGTTAACAAAGGCAGCAGAAACAAATATAATATACCTTTACACAGTTAAAGTAATATTCCACAGCATAAACAAATGTAACACATCTTTACATAACTAAATGCAGTGTAAACAAATGTAGCACATCTTTACATCGTTAACAAAGGCAGCAGAAACAAATGTAACACACCTTTACATAGTTAAAGTAATATTCCACAGCATAAACAAACGTAACCCATCTTTACATCATTAACAAAGGCAGCAGAAACAAATGTAATATACCTTTACACAGTTAAAGTAATATTCCACAGCATAAACAAATGTAACACGTCTTTGCCCAGTTAAAATATTCTTCTACAACAGGGGCCAGCTCTAGAACAAAGTTTCTGAACCTGGAGTCTGTGGTTGTTCCACTTATCTTTAAGTCCCTAAACCTGCACAGACTTTTGTGTGTGAGTCCTCTTTCCATTGAGGAACAAGGATCCAATTTTCATCGATTCCCAAGAGAGTGTAAGCCCCCAACCCTCTAATTGTAATATATGTATATATTACAATTACATATATGTATGTATACATATATATTATATATGGGGTGTTCAGACAAGGTCTTACTATGTAGCTCTGGCTGTCCTGGAATTCACTCTGTAGCCCAGGCTGGCCTTGAACTCAGAGATCTGCCTGCCTCTGCCTTCCAGTGCTGGGATTAAAGGCCTGCACCACCATTGCCCAGCTGTAATATTTTTGATTGAGGCGAAGTACTTGCTTTCTGTATCAGGCCTTCTGCTGAGTCTTTAACATGATGGCTACTTTATACCTAGGTTCATGATGCCATTGCTTTTCTGAGGAGGAGGAGGAGGAGGAGTAAGTAAGATTTCTCAGTCACTCAACTGAGGAGAGTTGGAGCTGAAATACAGAACCAGCAGAACCAGCACACCTTCAGTTTTTGGGTTGGTTTGTTCTTTTCATTACACAGGACTACCTTTGTGCAGACAGAGCCTGTTTAGTTGCACCCATCATTGCCCTTTGAATCATCCCTTGTGTAGTAACTGCTTCCTAAGCATCCTGCCCTCACTGAGCTCCAGCAGCCTTCCCCAGCCCTGAAGCCTACAAGCAGCCTCCCCAGACTGCTCACTCAGGGTTTTCCCCATTGTGCAGCTGGCTGCGGGAAGCAGACCTTTATGGTAACTGTCTATTCTAGACGGCACAAATGGACAGGTCTTGCACTGGACCATCTCCAGGAAATCCATCCCAAGCCCTGAATGGTCCTGGCTCCACTCCAAAACTGTACTAACCTCCCACAAATTGTGATTCCAGACACGTTTATACCTTGGCCCCCAGGATAATGGAAGCCACAAAAGAGGCAGAAATTAAAATGTCAGTCCAGCTGGGCCCACAATTGGGCCAGCAATTACAATGGAACTTACTGTCTCTTGGGGCACCTGATGGTAGTATGCTTGTGCTTCCCATAGTAGGAACAGAGTCATCCAGAGCCATTTCCTAGATGCTTAGCAACTGCAATTATGTTGTGCTACTTATCAACCAACATTTTAATGAGCAATTGAAAAAAAAAATATATTTTGAATTGCATTAATTCAGATGGAGGTCTCAAGTTTAGAAGTTACCAAATCAAAATCCACAAAAGNAAAAAAAAAAAGGACTCAGTACAAAACAAATACCAGAATTCTGGAGAGCTTTGTCACACAGCTCTCACTGCAATATATGAAAACTAAACCCAAACTATTGCTTAATGGAGGCTGGAGGACAAGCTAGAGCATTGCCATCCTCACCAAGAAGAGTGAGGACCACCCAGACCTTCTCACTGACCTCGGGTCCTGAAAGCAATAATATAATATATATAATATATATAATAATATAATCCTGCAGATGGAAAGAGTATCCACCTCAAAGGTGACAGGTCTTAGCTCTGTGGGACAGTGACAAGTTCAGAGCATCTACTTGAGAAGAATAAGTGAAACCAAGGACATAGTGTGACGTAAGGGTTTAAACTGTGTGGACGTTGAGACATTGCCAAGCTCATTTTNCCCTGTCATTCCTTAACAGCCTCAGCCCCAGACAGGAGTCACTCGTTTTATCCAAAGCTGTCTGGTGTTTTTGGTGCTTCTGAAAGTGCCTATTTAAGTGCCTGCAGTGGCACATTTGTGAGTCTTTCTAGGTCTGAACNCAAGAACTCCAAGTGAGAAGCTAGTACTTTCCGGTGCACAGAGAAAAAGAAGAGGTGACTCCAGCCAAGCAGCACTTGAGCTAATCTGCATGGAGAGGCAGTGGGTCCAGGGAACAAAGAAAAGGTCACCTCTCCTAGCAGTTGAACATGTCTCCTTGTATCTGCATGCAGCCCGGACACAGGGTGTTTTCTAACAGACTTGCTGCCCGCAGACGATCTTTTAAAAACTTCCTTCTCCACTAGATTAGATCCTCTGTGAGGACAGTTTCCTTCATCATCCTATATTCAGTATGAAAAGTTTGGGGACAGAATAATCAACTCAGTGAAGTTGTTGTTTATATTACAGCAACAGTGAGTTCTTAGTGGAAAATGGACTCACTGCCTGGGTATTTTTAATACCCATGGTGGCAGACTGCTTTACAGTGTGTTGACCTCAGTGTTGAATAAAACTTGGAGGTAGGAGTGAGCNGTAGTGTGTAGTGAATTACTTCACACACATTCCCTCCCACCCTGTACTCTCTGCCCCAGGGGACTCTAGGGCAGTGCTTCCCAACCTTCCTATACTGTGACCCTTTAATACAGCCCCTCGTGTTGTGGTGACCCCCAAACATAAAAGTATTTTCATTGCTACTTCGTAATTGTAATTTTGCTACTATTATGAATTGTAATGTAAATATCAGTGTCTTCCAATGGTCTTAGGTGACCCCTATGAAAGGGTCCTTCGGCCCCCAAAGGATTTGCAGGCCACAGATTGAGAACAGCCGCTCTAGGAGGTTGATGGGCACTGTTCCTGTGGGACCTTCTCAAGAGCAGTGGGTCCAGTATCTGTAAATCATTCTCTGTTTCTCCAGGGAACCGTCTTCCTCAGCNATAGTCCCAGCTGAGTTTAGCAGAGAGGACCTGCACAGGAAGCTCACTGGCTTTGCTTGGGGAAGAAATGTGTTGGACCTTTATACTGAAGAAATGTGTTGGACCTTTATACTGAAGCCACACAGGAGGAGGGGCTGTTGAGAGCAGGGAGAGAGAGAGGGAGAGAGGGTCCTTGAGACACTAGTAGAACTGATAAATCTCCCGTGGCTTCATTTTTTATGTTAGTTGCTACAAAAAAACAATGCTAACCTCAAGACCATGTGGCTTTATAATTTTCTAAGAAAGAGGCCATAGAAGACTCACAAAGGAAACAGCATTTGCTAAGTCATAGTCTTACTAGGAATCTATCATTTTATTGGGCTGAAATATATTGGAGCTACAGATATCTCACATCATGTAATCTCTCTTCAACCCGACAGCTCCATACAGAGACAGTGGTTATGACTCATCTGTTCCTTCTTTCATTCAATAAATATTTATTGAGCACTTACTGTATATAAGTAGCTCTTTTCTCCAGTTACATATTTAGATTCTTTGAGCTGTTCCTCACATCAAAGGGATTCTGGACCATTCCTTCTGTAGAGGGACTCCACTGTGCCTATCACCCCTTTTAACAGTGCACCTGGAGCAGAATGTACAATGACATTGACACATTTGTGTTACATCTTAAGTGTCAGTCATACGTAGGCCTAAAGATGACAAGGATGAAAGAGACTGTTGTGCTCTGAGCTCTGTACTCACAGGAACAGGCTGCTGCGGGGATGAGCTGGTGGTACAGGGAGCTAGCACAGAACCCAAATGTCCCCTTGGAGAGCTTTTGCACAGGAGGGGAGTCAGGATAGGAGTGGACGCTTCTGACAAGTGTCTGGGGCTGGGAAAGGGTACTCCAGGGAGGGTCTGCTGTAGAGCTGAAGAGAAAAAGAACAGTCTGGGCCAAGAACCCAAAAAGGCTTTGCCAGCACAGGAGTGGACAACATGAGGGAGGACCAAGAAAGCACCAGGCAGAGCTCAAGAAAGCCTCCAATGTCATACTAGAAAGGTGGATGTTTTTCCTGTAAGATTATATGGAGTCTCTAAAGTTTTCAAAGGAGGTAGGGGTACCATGATTGGTTTTACATTCATAGAAGCCAGTTTGATGGTATTGGACTTCTAGAAAACCAAGATTGGGAGACCAGCTTGAGACTTAATGGTTTGGCTGAAAGCTATAGAGGGATCCTACTAAGGTAGTAGCTGGCTGGGTAGGAAGAAGGGCATGGTCAAGGCAGTGAAGACTTGTAGATGGCTGTGCTACAGGCCTTTGCTTAGAGCACAAAGTTGATCAGGGGACCCATAACTTCAGTGCTTCTTAGAAGCTTGCAAGGAAGTGTGGACCTCAGGCCCCACCTCAGCCCCACTGAGTCAGAGTCTGTAGGTTCACAAAATGCCCCAGATTTCTCCAGGGACTATTAAAGCTTAAGGAACTCTCACCTAGGCCTCAGCCTCCAAGGAGGAGGAACACAACAGCTGGAACTCCCACCCTCACGGAAGTCTCTCTAGCACAGAAATAGTGAAACAATTCCANAGTTGTCATTGAGTGATGGCTGGGATTAGTGCTAGGAACCAGCAAGCATCCAATAGAGAGGCTCTGCCTGGACTGTGGGAGTCCGAGGAGGCTCCCCTGAGATGCTAAGCAGACAGGCAGCAGTGGGCTAGGTAAAGCAGATGGGAAGTGTGTGTGTAGTCTCCCATGCAAAGAATCCAGTATGGAGGAGACACTGGAGCCTGGGAGCAATGGTGAGAGCTGGTGCATGTATGAATCACGGAGAGAGCATGAGAAGTTGGGCATGAGGTTGTATGGGGACTGTGGAATTATCAACTCCAGCCCCTTGATTTTTATATTCAGAAGAAAATGGGAAGAGAAAGGCCTAAGCAGTATGGGAAGACCACATGCAAGAAAAGTGGACCAGGCTCCTTTGATGGCTCTAAGCACATTTCTTCTTCATTGCTGGAGCCATTGCTTTAGAAGCCTTTATTTTGACTGGTTTCAGAAAGATTTACTAGGCATTCTTTATATGAGGCCTTGTCCTAGACAAGGGGGGGGAATTAAAATACTGAGATTCGATCCCTACCCTTGAGGTATTAGGCGACATCTGGCTTCATCATAGAAGTTTATTCATAGAGCAGGGGTCATTTCCAGTTGGTCCCTCTCTGTCTCATGTGGCCTGTTTCAGATCCAGGTTTCCCACCCCCCC
>LZPO01088352.1:0-12921 GCA_001675575.1 Neotoma lepida | reverse complement strand
ATGTGCTTCCGGAGCGTGCGGAAGGCCTAGCGCATGAGCTGGTGGAGAAACTGAGGGCAAAAGGTAACTCCAAACCAACCTTCCTGGTCTACACTTATTTTAATTTCTATCATGTATAGAAATCCTGGTTTAACTCAAACCCCATCTCTTCTTTGTCTGCACCTGAAAAGACACTATCATAAGGCAAGCTCTGCAGAGAGTCAGTTCTCAGAGATGGTTTATCNATGGTCATGGGTTAAACAGGTTAAGTTAAACAGGGTAAGTGGTTTTAGAGGATTTGCNNTGGAATCGCTTCTGCCTCCATAGCGCTTCTTAGCCATTAAGATGAAGATCTACAGAATGTGACTGTTTTGTTCTACCACTGTTCCAAGAGATGGGATGTCACTTACAGTCATCATCACTTGCATCGGGTTCCTCAATCAGCGTGCACTGTATGAGGGAGAGGACTCCACCTGTCTGGAAACAAATGGATTGGTGACTAAGAGGTGGGCAGTCTTGGGCAGTTTGGGAAGTTCTGCTTTGTAAACTTAACATTCAGGTCGCCACAGGGACGGCAATTCTACCTCATAAATAGCAATGCTATGTTACATGTCGGGAAGTCAGAAGACAACTGGTGGAGAGTTCAAAAGAGTTCAAAACTATACAGAACAAGTAAATAAAAATCATTTAACTTCAGTTGAATTCTTCCCACCCTCTCACTCTTGCCCCCATTACTTATAAAATTTATTAAAGCCATCTATGGGAGATTAGATGGCACCACAGTGACTTCAGAGAGTAACCACAGTCCAGCACTGTGAACTGGCCAGCCAGGAAGTGTCTTAGGAAATAGAAGGCCATTGGCATGGTATGAGTAATATTTTTAAAATTTGCTTTATTATATGTATGCATATGTGTGTGCATGGGGCAATGCTATGTTACATGGGAGGAAGTCAGAAGACAACTGGTGGAAATCTGTCCTCTTTCNACCATGTGAGTCCCGGGAACTGAACTCAAATCATAGGGCTTGGTGACAGGAGCCTTTATCAGCTGAACCACCTCGCTGGCCCAGTGAATAATGTCTTTAAGCAACAACAGACGATAAATAACAAGTTGGCAAACCTTTCCTACAAAAGGTCGGATAGGAAACATTTTGGGTTCTTTGGGCCACGTCATTTCTATCCTGAGTACTCAGATATGTGATTTTAGTGGGAAAGCGGCCACNGGCATGAGTGGTTATGTGCAAATAGAATGTTATCACTAAGAGCATGTAGTAAGCTTTAGGCTGTAGTTTGATGATNAGGCTTCTGATACACAGTGAGATAAAATAGCATTTACCAAATATTTCATCAGTGAGTGCACTATGGTGGACGGACATGATATCTATGACTCAGTGGTTGTCAAGTGATAATAATTTTGCCTAGATTTTGATTTTAATAATACTTCTTTATGATGATGCACACTTAAAATAAATTTCTATTGCCTTCAATCCAAATAATGACAAAATAAACGCCAGAGCTGTTAGGCACACTCTGCCTCTCCCTGTACCATCATAGCAATCTGTTTCACAACAATAACAGGTACTGGAAAATCAAAATCAAATTAACCTCAATACCTCTCCAGAGCTGGGAAGACAATTGAAAGAGCCATGGAGAACCTGTACCTTGAGCAGATGCAGCTTTCCTCCTGAACTCCNTGTACAAATTAGAAAGTGTTTTGTAAATAAGAAGCACTGTCTCTCGCCTTCCTTTTTCAAAGACAGTGAGCCCAGACGGACTTTGCTAAGTTTCCCCCTCTCGACGGAAGGTACTTGAATGAGAGAACCTGGTGGTTACAAAAGTGAAAAACAGAGAGCAATTAAAATNTGGAGAGGACCATGCCCTTGGCAGTAAACACAGGATCTGTTTCCCAGAATACCAAGGATGTATTTGCTGTGCCATAGGAACAAATGAATTTCCCCTATTCTAGCCAAGGAAACAATGTGTTGTATTTTAAGGGACAAGCTGTTCCTAGCATTGTTGTGAAACAATTTCAACTTGATTCTTCATCTATAAACTGGAATCTGAGTTTGAAAGGAGGTCAGCTTCAAATCGAAGCATTGAGATGCTGATGCCATCTGTGATCTGAGTAAATCTATAAATTGTATAATTATAAATAATAATATGATAGATAGTTTGATCAAAGTAAGTAGAATTTATCCTTCCTGGAGCAAATAAAATAAAAAGCATCTTAATAGTTTACTTTGCATTTTAAAAGTAGATGGTGTAATGCATGTATCCTGTAAAAATACATAAATTATATAATTCAGTGCAAATGTAATTAAGGGCTATCTTAAAGGAAGCTATATCAAACTGTATTTAAATTATGTGCTATACAATGAACCTCATTCTGTACAATTAATATATGCTAATAAAAATGCAAAAAAAAGGTGTGATTAAAATGTATTTGTGACACCCAAATGGAAAGCAAACCACATCCAGAGCAAAGCTGTGGTCTGTTCAGTATGAGAAGTGATACACAGACTTCTGTAATATTTACATGATATCTGAAAATGCCTCTTATCACTTGCAGGCTACACTCTAACAGAAACTTCCCCAATCCTAAAAGGAAAACTCCAGTCTATTAAATGCCAACTACAGAATATCAAGATTCTTGCAGACACCTTGTTTCTAACATCTGAAATCACTGGAGCCAGTAATAATCTGTGTAACTCACTGCCCTGTGAAGCCCTACACAGGCTCTCATGAGCCCACAAGAACCACAAAATATATAATCAATCCTTAAATATTACCAGAGGCATCTCCCAGAGAAACAACCTTATTTTTTCTTCAAGTTTTCTGGTTTTTTTTTTAAATTGAGCACAGATTAGTTCTATAATGATAAGTGAGAAAAAGCCTAAAGTTTTTTATATAAAGAAATATATACTTAAGGCAATAAAACTATGTGAGTCACAAAAGCACCAGATTAGCATTAATTTATGAACGCTCCAGATTGCATCTTCCCATTAACAGAGCTGGTAAGACTCTCAGGACCCGAGTTTCCACGCCCTGATCGCACAGCATCTATTTAGGTAAGTGATTAGGTGGGATGCTTGACAGACAGAAAGTAGGCAGCTCCTCGGGGCTTAAAGAATAGCAGGGAACCAGGCCTGGGGGAGGGCGTGGGAGTGGGGAACAAAGGGGCCGAGAGAAGCTTGACTCCAGGGAAGGGGTTGGACAAGAGGAGAGTAAGTGAAGGAGGTGAGGTGGGTGGGGGCAAACTGACAGACAGACAGACAGCTCAAGCAGCAAAGAACTGAATTTGAGATGTGGAGGAGGTGTGGAGAAAGCGGAGGGCAGGAAGCTTAGGAAACTTGTGAGCAAGTAATTGCAGCAAAGGGTTGGAACTCATGAGATGGGGATGGAGGGAGCGGGGGTAATTAAACCCTTTGTGCGTTCTGCAAATGGGGAAACTGAGGCCTGAGTCTCATAAACTGTGGTCTCATAAGACCACACATAGGGGCAGGGCATAGTCAGACAATGGCGAGAGATTTAACAATGTAAAAACTGGAACTTGAAAGCAAAGAGAGAGACTAAGACAGTGATGGTGCTAGCCACACCCCAGGTAGTCCTACTGTGAAGTCAGGTTAGTCAGGGCTGAGTGGAAAGGGGCACTCAGGTGAGTGTCTGGGTAGACACATGGGTCACATTTTCAGGGACGCTGTAACCAAATCTATAATAATATATTCATTGGCAAATACTTCTANCAATTTAAAGCAATTTTCTAAATCAGAAATTACAAAATTTATGGTTAGCGCATCTATTAGCAATTATTGTGAATTTCAGCTTTAAAGTTTAAAAAAGTTTCCTTGGCAACCATACGCTAATATGTTAGACTATAGCTGTTCACCAAACAGGAGACAGAAATGTGGACAGAAATCCATTCNACTAAACTAAAAGGGAGAAATCTCAAGACTGTTTTAGAAGTTTATAAAATAAACTATTTTATAAAATAAAATGCTTCAAAAATGTGTTTTGAGTTGTTTTTAAGTTGACACATTTCATCTTTTGTTTGACATATTTCAATGGAGTCTTGTGACTTTCAGAAAAGATTCCTCTCCAGTTAATGCAAGTTAGACAAATAATTAGTATTAGGGAAATGATTACCACATCCTCCTTATCAGACCACTGCTGTGACTCAGTCCTTACTGAGTAACTAACAATTGAAGTCAGCCTGTGGAAGACTTCTGATTCTTCATCTCTAATTCCCACAGAATGGCCTCCAAGACTGGCCAATGCCTCTATTCTGAATTCTACTCAGCAGTGAAAATATGAACAGCAATTTTCAGGCCATTGAGCTTGGCATCTGAGGTGGTAGAGCCACTGTGCTCTGTGCTGTACTTTCTTACTCTGAGGAGACCTCATTGAGGATCAGGGTGATTTATTTCTCTTGGAAATCATATAAAGTTGAAAGTACACATGTACAGATACAAGCACATATATATTGAGATAGATCTTATATCACCCATCAGAGTGATTAATAAAAATACTAGAACACCATTAAAAATAAATCATAGTCAATTTAGTAGGAAATAAAAGCCCTTNATAGTTTAATGAATAATACTTCTAAAATGTGTTTTGTGGGTGTTAAAGCCTGTTAAGACTATTTGGTAAAAGTGCTAATAGGAGAAATTAAAGAAAAAGAGTTCAAACTTTCCCAATTATAATTGATTACTTTCTAATTTCAGATCAAGTTCTGATGTTTAGGAACAACCTTTATTGAATAATTCCTAAATAAACTAACCAGGTCGAACACACAGCAAGATCAGCAAGACTACTGTAAAGCAACTTACCACACTGACATTGCTATATCAGTAACATTCCAGGCAATCATGGCTAACCTTGCCTTAGATGTAGCATATGGCAGAATGAATAATATACAGATGTGGCTTACGGGTGAAGCAGCATATGATTTTTATCTCTTAAAGTGTAACAAAAAATATGACTTGTTCAATGCATTTGACCCTCAAACACATTTCATTCTTTGTAGGTTTCTTTTTCAGACTCACAAGGAACTAGTTTTATAAATACATTGAGTGAATATGGATAATAAGTCTGTTCAATCGAAAGTACATTCAGAAATTGTATGTAAGTTACAGAAAGTTTCCTGTCCATTCTTAGATATAAAGTACAGATCAATTAGGAGACATTTTCAGAGAGCTCTAAATACAAGAAGAATATAAAATAGATATCTTACAACTTCAATCAATAAGCTATTAAGTCTACTTCAATGTCCCCTTTCCCAGTAGCTTTAATAGACAAGGTGAGGCAAAGAGAATTCAAGGATGCTGCCTTTCAGAGCCTGCAGTTACTGGGAGAGGGAGGCACGCAGACAGATACTTCTATACAAACAGGACAGAATCCGGGCTCCTTGGGTAAAGTGCCTTGAAAATGGAGAGGACAGTCAAGTCACTGTAACTTGAGGCAAAGTGGATGGGAAGATGAGTAAAGCTTCGAAAGACTTCTTATCTGGCCTGGACTTGTTCGGTCAAGCAGACCTTTCATAGTCACAGAAGAGGCAGAGTAGGTCTTTCCCAGTCCCAGGTAGGAGATGACACAGGTGAAGGCACAGGCAGGCTATGTACCTTGAGGCAGAAAGCCAGTTACCACAGGGACGCAATCCACACAGAGGAATAGGACAGGAATCGGAAAGGCCTGGTGTTAGCGATGTATTCTACTATTATCCTAAGAAAAGTTAGTATGTAGTCTCAAAAATGGGAAAAGGAGTAATTCCTAAAATATACTCCCCAAATTTAGCTTATGTGTAGTGTCTCTCCTTGTAAATAAATAACAGAAAATAGAATGGCATGTGTTAATCTTTTTAAGTATTCTAGGCAAAAAATAATGCAGACTGCATAATGTCTTATTTGACGAGGTAAAACATATTTTAAGCAGAATATTATGGAAGGAAACAGTAATAGCTTCAAATGATATTGGCACACCATGGTCAGAAGCAGTATTAATTTTTAATTCAAGTTCCAAGTTTATGTTTTGATCCACATCAATCCCAAAACTATAAAGCTATGCAGCAGAGCACACTGATTGCTCCGATGCAGCGCATGGCGCATGCTCTCCTCTCCCAAGACACCTAAGCCCTTGAAAGTGTCTTGGGATGTGGCTAACTTCTTGCACTTTGAAAGAAGAGCTGAGGAGGGATATGCGTCATCAGGCTGGTCCTTTTCCAACTCTGGTGACACAGCTTCATCTCTTCAAAAGCTTAATTAATCAGGCGTCACCTCTCACAAAGCACGTGCCACACACAGGATAGCTTCACCATCTCCAAAGCCTGGTAGGGACCTTTCCACCTGGTAACTGGAGTTAGTTATCAACTGAATGAAATTATATCATGTNGCACTGACTCGGAAGTGCCGGTGAGAAAAGGGAACAGCAGACAGCGATTTTCACTCTGGACATTGTCCCCACTCTTATGTGTAAGAACTTTGAGGAATGCCAGCTTCTCCTGAGCCTCTGCCTGGATATCATCACCACTTGGCACTGCCATTCGGATTGGCCAGACCGACCTGTCCTCCTTGGAGCTGTAGAGAATGTCCGGTCCACTGAGGAGGAGAGTCCAGCCAGAGTGTGATTTATTGTCGCACTCCTGCTTTACTATTATTGTGTTGCTGTTTTTCATGGCCCCTGAAAAGAAATAGCACAGAGGTGGACCTCAACCACAGCCTTGGTCAAGGCCACAGGGGTGTCTTGCATGAACTGCGTCAAACACATAGGCCTGCTCCAGAATGTGTCCCTGGATCTGCCAGAGATACTGTGACAAACACACAGATCACTTCAGTAGAGGGTGTGATCAACAGGTCTTACCTTGGCGGATGAAAGTCTGGCTGGTGTCCAGCAAAATGTCACACCCCTCCACTATCATCCTTTCAATGGCAAGGTTTTTCCTTATGTTTTCAGTGTCACTCACTTCGTCATGCATCACTCTGTCAGACATGCAGAGAAGATGGCAGTATGAGACATTAGCTANAGTTCCAGCAGATAGGGAAAGACAGCGCCACCTGACATGCTTGGGTCTGGATGTGAATAGTTAACCTAGACAGTGAGAGAAGACTGACCTCCAGGCTTCAGCTAGCCACAGCCTAAATCAAGGTCACACATGTGAGCAGATTGAAAATGGTAAGGGGACTGGCCATCAGTGAGTGGCAATCCTCACTTTGAACACAACATGAGCGAGACCCAACATTTTACAGATGGCTCCCTTCAATAACATTGAAGTGTCACACCTTGAAGGCACTAAGTTAGAGACTGCTACACTACTTGTCACATTTAATCTGAATAGTATTGGTGACAACCTGCCTATTCTCCAGCTTCTTGCAAAATCCTAATACAAAAGTGCAGCAGAAAGTCATGTTTTTATTTTGATGGGAAAATAAAAGAAGAGAAAATTTGCAAACTTAACCAAAATATACCTGACCTCAACTNTATAAATTCCTATGCTATGAGAACTTTTCAAAGACATTTTTTCTTGATTAAAATAAATGTGAGTGATAACTCAGCATCATCTTTCACTCTAAGAGGAAACTAAGAAGTTGGGTCTACCATTGACTTCCTCTCCCTTGAAATGCACGTGCTAGGTTTATACAGGAGGCTACCACGCTGTGTCTTCCCCACTCTGACCCCTTCCACGAGTTCCCTGCGTACCTGGACAGTTCCTCCAGCTTTGACTTAGCAAACTCTAGACTTTTCCTCTCCACGTGTTCATGAGGGGTGTGAGCCAGTAGTTCATGCAGCGTGATGATATACCTGGGGATCTAAATACACACAAAGGGGAGTGTGAACAAGAGGGCTAGGTGGATGACACGGGGACACTCTCTGCAGGGGCCAGCACCCTCAGAGAAGCTCATCCCTATCCTTATAATTCTAAAGGTTTTATAGTCTTTAAAGGAATACATAGAGAATGAAGCAAGCTTCAAACCTCATACACCAAGAAAGTCTATACCAAAAAAATGCAAGAAAAGTTGTCCTAAATGAAGAAAGCTAGTATAAAGAAGCCGTTGTCTAAGTTCGTACATAACCGTGCATGTGTGAATCAGGGTTTCTGCAGACTGGGTCATGGGGAAACAGATATTGCTGTCATCTAGCCACTTGAGTCTATTTGTAAAGGTATGCTGTCTGTTTATATGCTTATTTAAAAATTGACAGTCCCGACAATGCTCTCCTAACAGTTGAAATCAGGAAGGAATGTTCACCTGTATTGACATTCCGATCCGATTTCATCTCACTTCACCCTCCAGCAGTGCGAGTGTTGTTTCACTAGGTTATTTATTTGTGCTTACGGTATAAACAGTTTCTGAATTCTGTAAAAAGCAAAACTCCACCAGGCATATGAGACTTCTAGTAAACCAGAGAAGCGACTTAACTCAAGTTACAGACTCAACATACTTTCCTCTCTTTTGTGCTCCTAAAACAGCCTCTTAGAAAGCAGGGAGCTAGACTTCAGAAAAGTGCATGTAAGCAACCACTCCAACACACCGCCTTCTGTGGGCTCAGGANAACGCTGAGCTTTGTGGACATGTCCACTCCTCCAGCAACATAAGGATTAGTTCTCCACTTGGCAAGTAAGGAAATAAACTTCAGGTCCAGTAACGTATCTAAGGTAGATCTTAGGACAGAAAAGCAGCCTTCGGAGCTCTGTGCGTAGCTCGTCCCTTCTGTCCTTAGGGTTGGTGGCCCTGTCTGTGGATGTGTCTTTGCTGTTCACTTGTGTGACCATAATGGGGCTATTTGCTGTTCACTCATGAGTGCCTACTTTATACATTCACATAGACAACAATCAGTATTAGTGCAGACATGAATAGCAGCTCAGTAGTGGAAACAAGGTCTTAGGAAACACAGGCCAAGATCCCTTGGTCAGAGAAGGGTAGGAAATAAGAGGCATTCTCACTGCAGGACAGATGAAGGAGGATTCCTGCCTCTTTCCANAGACTTCTCACCAAAACATCCTGTAATACCATCTACATGGAAAAGCCTCCTGGGATATAGGTGCTTACAAATAACCCTTTTGTTGATATAATCCCATGATGGCTAAAACTATGCTAAAAGTTAGTACTTCCACAGAAAAGCAAGCAATCAACAGCTAATATACTCAATGTTTCCTAACAAGTCCAGAGTGGGAGGGCCTCACTACTTACTATGCACTGAAACCCCCACAAAACTATGTTTAGTAGATGGCTTCATGGTCCTCCTCCATCAGTTAAATCCATTTTAAAGACTTCTCTGGCTAAGGTTCAAGAGGATGGAGCTGAATTCAGTAACTGGCCCCTTCCACTTTCTGGTACAGGGACAAATAAATGCTAGCTCTGGTTGAAGGCAGGCAAAGCAGGCTCTGCGGAGAAGTAGTTGACAGCAGAGAGCTTGTCTGTGGAGTCAAGAGCTCACTGCAGAGTTTCCCCATACTGTCTGGCAATCACAGCAGCTATTGAAACGAATCATCCTTCTACTTTCAATAAAGGAACAAACCCTTGTCACTTTATAGACTTTAATTAGCTTGCTCTCCTCTTTTGGTTAATAGCTAGCTAGAGCAGCGAGCGACTACACGTCTCACAGCATCGTTCTTGGAGGGAGCAGATGTCATGACTGGCTTATCTTTGGACTTTCAACACATACACATCCAAATAAACAGATGAGCACCTGGAGACCACTTGAACAGTATCAACCAAGCCACTGTGTTTGCTAAATAAAAAATTTAATGACTATTATTTCTATAACAAATTGTTACTTACTAGTTCTGACTGAATCGTCCAAATTCTGTAATTCCTACCTGTTTTCATAGTTCAAGGTGGCAACTGACTTAGAAAGTCCCAAGAAAGCTGGGCATGGAGACCAGGAGCAGAGGTCTTGCCTTGTGTGAGGTCTCGGGTTAAATTCCCATTACAAAAAAGTGGGGGCGGGACATTACTCTGTCACCTTCTCTCTTCCATGGTGCATAAGCTATGAGCTAAAAGCTTCCAATTCTAATCTCTTCTCTCCCTCCCTCTGGTCAGACACCAATCTCTACCTCCATATTTAAGCCCACGCAAACATCTGGACCAGAGGTCCTCTGGCAGTGTAAAGGGGGGGTCAATCTTCCACTGTTGCAGGGTGGGGGGGTGTATGTCTAGCATTATCAAGGAGCAATGTCAAGGCATGAAAAGACTACTGGAACTCAATGTATGTAAGGAAAGAAGTGAGATCCTAGATCCTCTGAGGGTGCAGACATCCTCATGATGACTTCCACCGTTAGTGAGGGACTATGAAGAGAAGAAAGATGAGCCCAGTAAGGAAAGCCTCCAAGTTTCTAGAAAAAGTACCTCCCTCTCATTGTTTCAGATGGTTTCTCCTTGGGGAAACCCCAAGTGAGAAGAAGCCAAAGAATGGACCCCAAGAAAACTAAGGCCCATGGCCAGCAATCTCTAATAATTTCCCTTCTTGGATTATTTAAAATCTTTTTCATCTGTTCATCCCTTGAAATTGGGGTAATTCTGGCTGAATTCTTTAAGTTTGAAGATTCTTCTAGACAAATGGGCCTTGAAAGCTTTGAGTTAACTCACCATGGGAGAAGTCAGAGAGCATCACTATCTGGTTCCTCACCTCAGTTTTAGGGTTTAGAGCTACTGCAGTTGGGGGCTGAGGAGGAGGTTTAATGCAGCCTTGCAATATGGCATGGTTACCCAACCCAAACTGTCCAAACCAGTGACGTCCACCTGGGATCCTGGTCAGAGATCTGAAGCACTCCGAGTGAATCAAAATGCTTAGCTGTGGTAGTGGGCTTAAACTCTGCAGGGGAGGGAAGGGAAGGATAGAGGAGGGTCCCTCCAAGGCTCAGCATTCAGCTGCATTGGGGGCCCTGTCCACAGTGCAGGTAAAGTTCTGCCAATTTAAAACCCCGAGAAGATCACACCTTGAGGAATTAAAAAGCAAGTGGAAGAAACATCGAGCGTAGGGAGCTTCATGCACCTTGAACAATTCTCTGTATCCACCTGACCTGCGGCTGCTGACAGGTGTGGTTTGGGGTGCTGAATCATAACCTAGAGGTCGCTGCTGAAAATGCAAATAGCATCACAGAAGAGCAATGTATTTGTGAAGAACTTCACTGTCACTAAAACCTGAACTTCCATCTAGGTATAGAGCAAAACAAAAGCTTGTTATTTTTCTCGGAAAATATTTCCTCAGAGAGGTAAAGAGTTCAAGCAAAATAGTTACATGAAATACACACACACACACACACACACACACACACACACACACACACACACATATCATTACGAAGTTTCACTACTCTTAAGTGTTTTCAAATGCAGCCTTTTGGTTTTTAAGACTCTTACTGAACTGCCATGGCCACGTCCAAGGTTCCAAGCAGTACTGACAAACCTTAAGACAAACAATTTTGGACCGCAGACATTTTTCCCCCTTGAGTCTCCAAAAGGGTTATCCAGGGTCAATGCTGCCTGCTCAGAGGACAAAGTGCTCCACAGTAACTATAAGACACATGATCAGAAGAGTCATTTTACCACATGACAATTTGGAGGCCTCGCCAAAAGCTCCATAAATTCCACAACAGGAACACTCAATGCCTTTCCAAAAGAAAAGAATCCAAAGTTTCCAAAAGAACAGGAGATGCCATGCCCATCTTGGGCTCTGTGGGACACCCTCAGGTTAGGGTACTTCAAGGGAAAACCCTGAGGGCAGGGCCATTTGGGTCTTCCTAGTCCCCAAGAATGAATGTCAGGGGACAGCCTTCCTTAAGAAGGGCCACATAACCAGGTCCCCACAATACCCAGGTCTAGCCAGTGCCTTCTAGCTCTGAGGTCTCCACAGCCCATGGGATTAGAAAGATCTTGTTTTGTTCTCCAAAGTTCCAGCCAAGAGAAACTCAACAGTAATCCTGCTGCAGCAGGGGGGAGGGGTTGGAAACGGAGACTGCCCAGCAGCCACTCCAGTCCCCGAGAACCTTTTATGCAACCAGCATAAACCAGTACATCTGCAGAGAATCCTATTTCTGTGAGCCTAATAATATTTTTAAACATGCTGGAGGTGGAGACTCCATGAAAGAGTTCTGTGTGCAATCATTCTATAAAGAGAAATTACTGCTAAAAAAAAAAAATCATTCCTCAATTATTTGCCTCAAAAAGTTCTTGCTTTCTGGGTTGGAGATGTAGCTCATTGGTAGAGTTCTTGCCTAGCATGCTCAATGCCCTGGGTTCAGTCTCCAGCACTAGAAAAATGCCAAAATCTCCTTGATGGCATATAGTTGGTAGCGCTGAGTTATAATCAAGGACTTAGACGCTACACCCCGAGTGGTTTACCTGAAACATTGGGTAGGTCAGGAATGTCTCCAGCATCCTCCCCTCACAGGCAGGATTGGCTTCATACTGTTTTAAGAGCTTGTCAAAATCTCTGTTTTGTTTACAGTTGGCAAGTACTTGGAGGCTGTACTGGTGATTACGCACAAATTCTTGATAAATGTTCAGCATGGGCAGCAAAATATCAAACAGATCAGCTGGAAAAGAGAAGGAAGCATGGCTATTTCCCTTGGTGCTTGGTGAGCCACCACAAAAAGCACCTCCCAGCACCGTACAGCTCAGGCCCTAGTCACCCTGCCTGGAGGACAGATTGGGTAGAATTTGNCTTGCAGCATAATGTGACTCTAGTTCCACATGACTTACGATAGAGCAAGGGAAAGCATCAACAGGTAACTACAGGGAAAGCATCAACATGGCCTAGTACAGCAAGACAGAGTCCCAGTGTCTAAGGAAACTCATAAGTTAACAGTTAAGTCTAGACAGTCAATGCTGAATAACACATACTGTACTCTAACCCTGACCATTCAACAAGAATCTAGATCCTGAAGTAGTGACTTACCTAAAACCAAAGTAGGCCAATTGGCCAGCCTCGCCTTTAGTCCTTGATGGAA
>LZPO01088351.1:0-13365 GCA_001675575.1 Neotoma lepida | reverse complement strand
GCAGAACATGCTAATCCACTTTACATTATTTTGGACAGAAATTGTGAATTAATTCATTTTTGGAATGTTTATAGCACCTGAAAGTATGAAAATAAAGGTCTTTAGAAAGATGTTCTAAACCTGTTACAGGGTCAGCCTAGAAGTGATGGATCTCAGAGAGCATAAATATATTTGTTTTATCTGTTTCATTTTTTTTTTGAGACAAGATCACATTATGTAGCCTGGAGGGGCTGGAATTCACCACATAGACATGGCTTGCCTGGAATTCACAGAGATACACCTCCCTCAGATGCCCAAGTAGTAATATTAAGAAAGAACACATGTCAACACACCTGGCTTATTAATATCTTTATAACTCNTATAAGTTTTAGATGCTCATAAAATCCTTTATTGAATTGAGATGTGGTTTGGTGGTAGATCACTAGTCTACTATGTACAGGACTCCTGTCTTGCTGCTCAGCAACACAAAACATGCATTTGTTGTTTATTTGAAGAAAAAGGAACCTCATGAGCCTTATACAGCTCAGTTTAGCCACATGTTTTTATGGAAATCATGTTATAACATTGTTAAGAGACATTGTATCATCTACAATCTAAAACACTTACACAGTATTTAGTTGGATACTTTGTGCTTTCCTGGACTACTGCCCAGCTTACAATTACCATGTAAGTAATGTGTAGCAGCAAATATCNTAACATTTAGTAAAATATAGGTCTAATATAACCATAGCCATACCATAATACTACTGAACTTCAAATTTGGTTTTCTTGAAGTTGTATTGGTGCCTGAATAGTAAATTATGTAGNAGACACATGGCAAAGCCTTAAAGTTTTATAACAAACCACTTCTAAATGTTATTAATAAGAAACATTCTATTGAGATGATAAGCATTTGCTTTCATGGTGTCTGAGTTACATGGTAAAAATATTTCCTAGATAATAGGGCTTCTGTCAAAACTCATCAGATANTCTTTGAACCTATGAATTTCTTATTCCTATCACCTCATCCTGGCCTGATTAATTGAAAACCATTCATTTGAAATATTGTTGCTTTTCCTCCCAGCACCACTGTCTGATAAATATGATTTGATAAAAGAGAAAAAAAAGTATACCAAAGACGCTATTTCAAAGATGAAGCAAATAAATAAGTCTATGTTTTGAAAACCCAATTAATCAGGTAAATAATCCTGGCTATAGTAATGAGTATATAAAAGGAATTTCTTAGCATCCCTGTAAAATAATATCTAGGATTTTGTTTATCNGAGGCCTGATCTAAAAGCATATGGAATACACAGAACTCCTGNAGATCAATTCAACAGTTATAGACCTGTCAAATCATATGAAATGAATTCACTTTAGTTTCTCATTCATTCTTACAGGGAGCACTTTTAAACTTTAATACTAAAATCCAAACAAAAGGCAGGTTTGTTAAGGGTATTTTAAAAAATACATTAGTTAATTAAAACAACTCAAGAAAGAAATCCTTATTTTTAAATAATCATATAGCATTATTTTAGGTGTTAAATTTCTCATAACTTAAGATTTCAAATTTATAGGGATGTTTCATAAAAAGTCAATACCTTTAAGAATAAAACTGAAATACAAATTATGAATATGAGTTTCACAGAGTTGTAATAGCTTACCTAAACAGCAAATTAAACTGATAATCATGGTTTCTCATCCTTTATTAAACAATCTGCTTGCTATTCTGTCTTGTTTGCTTCTGTGGCATTGTAACGTTGGCCCACTAAGTAGAATGTACACTGGCTATCTACAATAGAAAAAATTAACTTATGTGTAATGAAAGTATGTATGCCTCTGAGCATAAGAAATTTGAATTTCACGTGAAGCATTGGCAGAACAGTAGGACAACAATGCCAAATAATTATGGCTGAATAAAAACCATAACAAAGAAATAGTAATGCAGAAAAATTCAAGAAATAGAAACAAACAATAAAAAAGGGAAGCGTAACTTAACTTTGTAGTTTGTAGTCCTTTATTTTATGGTTTAAATATTACTTTGTCTAATATCTAACAAGTAAAGCATTTTTCTTGGTACAATTTTTCAAATATTCATNTTTATAATGGCCATCTTTGTATATCAATATTAACAACATAGAAATAATAAATTCTAGAGTGCAGCATTTTAGAATAAATTAGCATCTGTTCAAACATAGAAACTTAGTCATTTGGATTTGCTTATATTCACCCACAAGAATCGGCCAAGTTGCTATTAGCATATAATAAACAGAGAAGATGAGAAGGAAACTGTGGGGTTGGGAGTAAGGAGAGGTAAAGGAAGAGAAGGGGAGAGGAGACAGTAGATGAGGATAGAGGAAGAGAATGGAAGAGGAAGGAGAAGGCATGAGGTCATGTACTTATTTTTCCACTTGCTTAATTATCAAAGAAGGGTTTGGAAATGTTGCCAGTTTTTTAATAGAATTAAATGACTGTCTCTTCAAAGCTGCTGGAACTCAGAACTCACAGACATCCAACAGTGGCANATAGTAAAAGAATTTGATGCCTAAAAGGCCTGTTGCCTTATGTCACACTATCTCTANCAAGCACATATGAAAGAATTTGGGAAAAAGAAACTGAAAGGAGGGGAAAAAATCATCAATGGGCTTGCTNAACTGCAGTAGTATTTAATGAAAACCCAAATACAAGNGGAAAAACTTTTTAACAGTGGCTACACAATGGAAANTTTTCATAATTATACCCTTTGTGATGTACNGATTACTAAANTGATTTCATAGATTAAAATGCATCACCTTCCCCAAATTAAAACTATATTAGAACTCCTATAAGAAAAAAATAAGCTTTACTAGCCCTACCATATTCTAATAGTCATTGTATCTAAGAATATTTAATATACTTATTATTGTAATTAAATATTAATGACATTTTTATGTGANAGCATTCAGAGTACTGGTACAATGCAATAGTTAAGAGGGATCTCTAGGCCAATAGACAATTGAAACCTGGTTCAATAGAAGGCTTGATTGCATTAGCAAATTAAAAGACACATTAATAATAGGTAAAATAAAAGAAAATACACACAGAGAGACACACACAGACACTAACACACACACAAGCATTCAAGCATTATCCACACNACAGACAACTAGAGAATCTTGTTAGCCTGACTTCCCAATCAAATGAAATGTGTTGTTTCCTTAGATGCACCTTTCTTTTTGAACTGAAGCACAGTAGTATGTAATCCTGGGTTTGCAGTAATCAATACAAAATTCCCAGTACTAAGAGCCAGATATACCCCTGTATATAAATGTATTTTAAACCTGTATATTATGTAAGTAGTTTGAGAAACAAATATCCAATATGTACAAAAAAGTTATCAACATTATGGTTTCTAAAGAGAAGATAAAATTTATCATATTTTAAACAATAAAGACAAAAATAGGAATGCCACAGAGTAGATGGCATTCTCTCAAAAGAGAAGAGACTGTCAAAGAAAGTAGAAGCAGTGTGTTGATGGTTTAATGTACTTCACTGTCTGTTTTGATTTCTCAGTATTCAAATTCCACTCTGCATCATGTCCTTCTCTACATCACTGTAAGAAAATACTTCAAATAAAGTACACTGAAGGAAGTTCTTTGTTTTGTATTTGGTTCTTGTTTTGTTTGTTTGGTGGGTTTTGACTTCAGTCCATGACCATNAGCCCATGAACACCTGGCTCTGTTTCCTTTGGGGAAAGCNNAGTAGAAAAAAATGATCATTTTGTCCTGGTCAGGGGGCAAAGAGAAAAAGGGAGAGAACTAATGTCTCAAAATCCTCTTCACTGGCCTAATTTTCTTGAACAAAACCCTACAAAATAGCAAGCATTACAGGCTGTCAACCAAGNCTTTGGGGACAACTGAAGGTCCAAATGATAAAGATTGTCAGATTATTGATTATCTATAATTAATATGATTATCTACCTATATTAATGTGCTATCCTACAAACATAATGTGTATTTTTTCTTTATTGACAGAACAACAATTTTTTAAAAACCATATAAAGAACTAAAGTTAGTCAAAATATAGTAGCAATTGATATATAGTATAAAATACACTATTGGAAATTTGTGAAAATATTGAGAAAAGTAATTTTAATAAATCAACACATATTTTCATAAGAAATCTAATAAAACTAGTAATACATGTATTGTTGACTGAGATTTAAAGATTAGCCAAGGATATGATTGTGTTTTTTTAAAAAAAATATTGAAGCTTCAACCTGAGCTGTTGTTTTTAATCATTAAAAATCATCACTAAAATGTGAATATATTAATTTTGGTAGGTCATCTGATCAAAAATAGACAGAGAAACCTCAGAACTAAGTGATATGTTATATTAAATAGACCTAGCAGATATTTATAGAATGAATCACCCAAATGCCAAAGAATACNTATTCTGCACAGCAGCACACAGAAGCTTCTCAAAAACAAGCAAATTGTAATGGTTACAAACTGCATTTGTAGCTTGGAAAGTGAGAACAGTCATCTAAAATTTAATCACTGTCTGTAAAAGGAGTCTGAAGGTAGATTTCATTCTAAAACATTACAGCAGATGTGGCCAGAAAAGACAGAAGCTCTTACCATCTACATAATATGTGCAATAACTGATCACTCTCCCCAAATGCACTGCTTACATTTCTTTGTGTGTGAGAGCAATTTCTCTGCATGACTATTTCTAGCCCATAATAAAATATGTTTCCTCTGCTGGGAGAATGCAACTCCCAGAACTGCTAAAGGTTATGGGTTCTTTGTTTTGGTGGTACTCTTCAGTACCCTGCTCTTTCAGCAAGGAATGAAAAAGATCTCTCCTTTAAGGCTATGTAATAAGCCCTTTTCATTTTCTTCTCAGTTGTAATTTCCATTTAAACCAAAGATATGCACAGTAGAATTGTTTGCTTTTCTGCTGATGGTTGCTTTGGTGCAGACATTTCTAATTTCTGGATTACTTGTGAAAACATTATGACTTATAATCTAATTACTTTTACTACTAACAAGACTAGAATACAACAGGGATGTATAATAGGGAAGATGAAGGCTTAAAGACTAACCTGAGTGCAAAGCTCTTTCAGCANTCAGCATCAGAAAGATAATATCCACAGTTCATATGCAGCATAATCTTCTGTAAACCCTTACAGAAATTAAAAAAAGAAAATATATTATTTTTGCAAAGTAGTGTAGGTTGCCACCTACCCCAATACTTGAAGGAGTGGTGAACAAATGTCATTCTAAACCTGCTTGACTAAAACACATCACTAAACTGATCTATGTTTTAAATATTTGTTAAAAGCCAGCTTCTTAGTCTTCTTTGCTCATCCCAGTTCTCCTTTTGAGTGTTTTGGAATATGNGTCCTGAGTACCATGTCTCCTTTTTATAGCCATGTCTGAATATCACTGATGATCTAANCTGCTAGCATCATTTGAAGTTTCCCTTTGCACTGTAAAAACCATCACTCAGACATATCTNAAAATTTATAAGCCCATGTATCTTTGTCTTCCAAGCATGCTGAGTTTGTAATATTCTAGATTCTATTGACTCTATGTGGTGAGGATTTCCCAGATCTGTTTTTTCTTTTCTTTTCTCTTGAGTACCCTGCTCCAGCTGCCTGTTATCATCTCCCATCTCAACTGCTGCAAGTACTTTCTGAACTTTCTTCAGGAACTGTTCTTTCTGAATTCCTTCTTGTTACAGAGATGCTTAATCATCCTTCACCAACTGGAGAGAATTTTAACTGCCAAATGATAATTTGAGGACAGTTAAAGTCTACCTGTTCATGGAGAAGAGTTTGAATGCAACAAAACATTCTTCTGCAAGAATTACTTCTATGCCATGCTTGAGATATCACTGTATTAAAGCATTAAGGTAATTAATGAGCTGGGACTTGGCTCTGTTTGTTTGAGCTATCTCTGTAAAATAGATGCCACTAAAATTTGTGTTGAAACATATGAAANAATTGGACCTGGAATTACAGGTTTGAAAAATTCTAGAACTTTGAAAATAAAGATGTTGGTAATATTNTTAGTAACAGCATTTTAAGAGAGTAAACTATAATGAGAGCCTTGAGTAACAGCTACAAATACCACACCTCTTTGAGACAGCATTACTTTACATAGTCCTGGTTTTCCTTGACCTTGCTATGTACCCTAGGCTAACTTTGAACTCACAGAGATCCATCTACTTCGACCTCCTCAGTCCTGGGACTGGGTGCATGAGCAAGCAAACCTGCCTACAAATGAATTCTTGGTGGAAGAAAAGATTTTTAAAAGAGATTGAAAATGAAAATCTTATGACTAAAAAATATTATTGGTAACATCAATTTTCTTAAAGAGGGAAATCAAAATTAAAATAGGCTCTAAAGTTTGGAGTTTGTTTGGAAGGTTCTTTTATATGCCTGGGAAGAACATCTGGATGGTTGCACTGGCAGAGCCTCTCNACCAAGTTTAATGACAGTAAGGAAAGAGTTAGAAATCGATTTACTAAGTGGCTATATGTACTTTTTCCCTTAGAAGTCGATTACAGTTTTTTGTCTTTTTTTTTTTTAATGTGGACATGGAGGACAAAAGAGGACTAAGAATCCTAAACAATGAAGTTCCCGAATGTTGTCAGCCACTGTATAGGCCTTAGGAAACAAACGTGGGTCCTTTGCTAGAGCAGCAACGGATTTTAACTGCTGAGTCATGTCCCAATCCCGAATAATTGCTTCTCTGGGTTTGAGTCCAGCAGCTGATTATCTGTTGAGTATGTTCAATTCTTGATTCCTACCCATAGTTAAATCAGGGTTTCTTCAGCCATATATTGTTCTCCTTTCTAAATTTTCATTTGCAGAAAACTAGCAACTGGGATTTGATGTCAACCAACATGACAGAGAGAGAGACACAGAGAGAGAGAGAGAGAGAGACAGAGAGACAGAGACAGAGACAGAAACAGAGAGAGACAGAGAGAGAATTGTAATTGCCGTTCATCATATAAATAGTTTAAGTAATAATCCTGGTCATTAGAGAAAACAAAATGGAGTATTTTAATGGGATTTTGGCTATCTTCTTGGTCTACTCTAGCCTATCAGCAAATTTAAGAAAAGACTGTTCAAGTCATTAGAGTAACAGATATTTTTCTGTAACTTTTTTCTAAAAACCCCATTTATGTAATAAATATGCAAAATTATAAAACATAACTTAAAGTGTTCCCCTTGATGCCATATTGTCTGGTATCAAAGCTACAAATCAAATCTTAACCCATCACTTGGCTCATTAGAAATAGTTATTCATTTAGCTAATTGCTTTGTGGTTTAATAATACACCAAAAACAATCAAAATCCATGGGCATAGTTTTAGAAGTTTATAAGCATATCAATTTTTGAGAGCACACAATAAAAGCAGAGAAAGGTACAAAATTCTGAGGGAAGTAAGTTTNGTTGATTTTTCGTCTATAANCTATAACAGGAAATTCAACCTTCCTCAGCACTACATAACAATACTAATGATTTGTTTCAATGTAATACCAGAATTGTTTAGCACGAGAAAACACAAAGTATATAATTTTTCTGTTTGAAGGGATANTCCTTAGAAATTAACTGGCAGCTACAAATGTCCTTATTACTGCATATATTTTNACGAACCCCATGGAAAACAAATGGGGAAGAAACAGTGGGTGAAAGAAACCAATTTAAGTGATGCTGTAAATTTANTATATGCAAAACTGACATCTCACTGATTCTGCTAACAAAATTTAAGTCATGTAAACACTTATTTAAAAACAAATAAAAATGCTAGGGTAGTATTGACTTCACCTCATAGAGAAAGTTGCTTGGAATACTCAGTGAAAAGTAAAAAGTTGGCAGAAGATAGAGATCCTAAGAAAGCTGATAAGAAAAAAATGTATATCAGATCAGATTTCTTTAATAACCTTGAAGGAAGGCATTATCTTCCTTCTGCTGTTTCTTCTGTTTTCTTCCCTCCATTTTTTTTTTCAAGAATTGAGACAATGGAGACCATTGGCTGTGACAGGTAGATGAGTATATACAGGGTCAATTATTTTATGATTAGGTAAATCAAAGACAAATTCACTTGTATACTGAGGAGTCTTTCCTGTAAAAATAATGAGTATACTCTTCATTTTAAGTCATTAAAACAAAAGCTGCCAGTTCATTTTCTTTAGTCATCAGTGCTTGATGGTTGTTAACTAGACGCCTCTTTTTCTTCACTATTCATTTACTTTGTTCTTAGTTTTGACTGAGAGGAATTCTGTTTAACTATACTTTGCCTACTGCTAAGGTTTCCTAAAATTGTATCAATGCAACTTGTTGCAATCACTTTCTGCCATTAAAAACCTAATGCCAATGGTAATTGCTCTTTTTTTTTCTTTATTAAGAAATTTTTTTATTCATCTTATGTACCAACTACAGATCCCCTCCCTTCCCTCCTCCCAATACCTCCCCATCCCCCATTCCCTCCTCTGAAAAGGTAAGGTCTCTTAAATACATATTACTTAAAATAAATTAATACCCTTCTGAGCAATGTCCTTGATGGAACTACAACAGAAGTTAATGACATTGTAGCAATCACTAATCACATTACTTTGGGATTGGTTGATGCTGAAGGGTTAGGATCTTCCAAAGTAAGATGACCTGTTTGTGTGTGTGTGTGTGTGTGTGTGTGTGTGTGTGTGTGTGTGTGGTGATGTTGTTGTTTTTGTTTAGTTTTGGTTTTTTATTGCATTTTTTTGTTTTTTTCTTTCAGAAGAAGTAACAATTTTTATGTATACTGCTTCACTTTTCTGGTGTGATGAACAGAAAACACAACTGATATTTAATAAGCTCTCAATACATTATAAATGGAGCTTTTTTCTTCAATTAAGTTGGGCTTTTAAAGCTTTCTTTCTACCTTGGATTGTTTTACAGTCATATAAAAGCACTAAAATTTGTAGAATCAGTAGGAAATTCATCCTCAACCAAAGGTTGTTTTTAAAGTTTAAATTCAATCAATGAAAGAGTGGTCTTTTAATGTATAACATAATTTAGATGAGTTTTCATTTTTCTTAGACAATATATATGAATAATATTATTTATTATTAATTATAATATTTGTCATATAACTTTGCACAAAGCATTTAATTTGTATTCATTGTCAATAATTAGATGACTATGAGTAACATTTTTATAAGGTAGTTGATTGTCATCTTTTTGAAGACATGGCTTCCTAAGGCAAGCAGTTTTTTTTTTATAATAGTGACAATTTATGTGATTAGGTTTTTTTTTTAATATTAGATCATGAAATTAATTTTCATCTTAATTAGTGCCCACAGCAATGATGATATTAATAATCAATTTAGCTAATTGCATTTTAGCAAAGATAGTTGGATTGCATTTTATGTGTTGCTGTTATGTCAAGGTCAATACATGCCCCATCAATATCTAGGAACCATTTAAAGATATATAGTGAAGATATATAGTGAAGAAATTATATTAAAGATATATAGTGAAGAAAATTATTTGTATTTGTAAATTTGAGAGTACCAACAAAGTGATATTTCCTTTGGTGGTCCATAACAGATCAGTTTAAGTGCTTTTTACCTTGTCATAAAGGCTTATTAGACCCCTATACTCTGACAAATTTGTAGACTACTATAAAGAGTATCATCCTTCTATAGAGTTATGAGTGCCTAGATAAACTTCTTATTTCCCATTAAATAGCTCTGCCTTTGAGAAACTCAGAGTAGACCAGAAAAGGTCTTGAAGTTGCTTGGAATTCATGAAATCAAAGGTAATGTGATAGGAGAGACTTAGATGAATTTCAAAAAAGATATAATTCTTCAAAGGGCATAAGTAGATCAAGTCTTGTATTCCACTTTATGGTACCTATATAATTGGTATAAAATTCTTTAAAAGGTGTAAGTTTTTATCCTTATGGAATATGTTTAGAAATTAAAGAATCCTTTCATTTAACAGTACATAATGTGGCTTTGTTACCTCAGGTCAAGGTTATAAATAGTTNCTCCAAATGAAGGGAATGACCTCTGCATTTTTTCCCCTATAGGTTATCTTGATAATTATTTTGTCATCACAATCTATTCTCTTGAATGCACATTATTTATGTGCATATGTGTGTATATGCCTCTTCATTTTGACATATGGTGGCAAAAGTGATATAGTGTATTAATTAGTTTCAGCCTGAGGAACTTCCAGAGAAGCTTTTGTAACTAGGCATCCTCACAGCCAAGTTAGGAGGATGTTGTCCATATAACTTCCCTTGGGATCACCTTCATTGATAAGCTTTGTGCTTTATCAAGACTTTTATGAGTCAAAGTATGATGGAGCAAGATGTTTCATTCAGAAGAGTGAAAGGAAACACACGTTATGAGTTTGGGAATATAAACCACACTCCAGACCAGACCATATGGTCTGGAGAAGATGAACACGCAAATAAGACTCCATATTTTTAGTGGCTTTTTCCTTTACCATTTGTTAACTTTTTTTTATTTATTCTTTGTGTCATTCACATCATTCATCTCCATCCCATTCATTTGCCTATCCCTTTGTATCTGCCTTCTGCTCTTGCAACCTNCCTCAAAAAATATAATTTAAGAGAAAAAAGAAAAGAGAGCAAAGGAAAAATCAATCTTGTCCTGGAAGCTGTAGTGTGAAATAGTAAGTCACACAGTAAACCCTTTAGTTCATATATCTTTACTTTTAAATCTTCATTGCCAAGAGTCATTGGCCTGGTTTGAGGCCTCTGGTTTCTGCTACACTACCGACGCTGGGCCCTCACTGGAACTCCTCTTGGTTATCCTGCTGTTTCCCCGTGTTGTGGAGATCTTGCAGCTTTGGGTCTGCAGGACTAGTTCCTTCATGTGCTTCAGCAAATCACAGATGGAGTGGATGGATATTTGGGTGGGTCAACACATAACTCTGGTTCTGGGTCTGGGTAGTTGCAGGGTTGGTCAGCCCACCAACTCTTCCTTGTCTTCACCACCAGGGTGACCTCCCTTGCATTGTCCTGGCTAGTTCACCCCTTGTAGTGATGAGCAAGGGGCTAGGCCAGTTCTCCTGCTTCATGCATTCAGGGTAGGTTTTCACACACCTACGGACCTGCTCTACTGTATTGCCCAGGCATGGTGTAGGGACCACTCTCCTAAGTGCTGCAGCTGATGAGGATCAGGGACAGCTCTCCTGCTCTTAGGATCTCAGGGACAGCTCTCCTACCTGCCTCAGACCTTGTTGGGGGAATGGTAACTCTTCCCTGCCCAAGCTGCCACTCAACAGATGAGTAATGTGGACAGCTCTCCCATGTTTATAACTTAGGGGCTGGTTTACCCATACCTCTGCCAATGGGATTGGCTCTGTTGTGTTGCCCACGCAAGATGCAAGGGGCCTCTCTGCCCTGCCCATGCTGCCGTATTTGTAGATGACAGGTGGAACCACGTCTCTCGTGTTCACATTCCCTGGCTAGCTCACTTGTGCCCTTGTCAGCAGGGTCAGCTCCTCTTGCTATCCGAAGTAGGCTCGGGGCCTTATTTCCTGAGTGTTGCAGCTCCTTTTCTTTTTTCTTTTTTTAAGAGAGAAAAAGAACATGAAATTGGACGGGTAGGGAAGAGAGGAAGATGTAGAAGGAGAAGCAGGATAAAAAATAATGTTAAAAATATACTTTGAAATTATCAAAGAATAAATTAAAAAAGAAATAAAAATGAATTAAAATTAATGTTAGGAAAATTTTTCCAGATTAAATGTCAAATTCAAAATGTTGATAACTCTGAGGAAAATGGTAATTTTTCTTTGATTATTGATGTTGTACCCAGAGTCCCCCAAAGACCACCAAGAGACTGAATCTGATGCAAAATCAAAGAGTCTTTGTATTGTTATGAGCAGCAGAGCAGAGGAGATCTGGAGTAGCAATGGGGCAAGGTTTTTAAAGCAAAGGGGGCTTGGGTCTACAGACTACACAGAAACAGACTCAGGATTGGTTTATGTGAGTAGCAATCATGTTAGTAATTTTTAATTNGCTAGGGTTAGTTAGGTCACAGTTACCATTTTGGGGCAGAACTTTGTCCCAGGCTTTGTCCTTGAGCTGCCATGGAGTCTGGCTGGCCTAGAATGTAGTGACTGTGGGGGTTGGCTCAGTGGCCCAGGCTCTGTCCTTGACTCATGCAGGCAGCTCTAAGTTGGTGAGGGGTCCCAGACAGTAAACAATTGGCTGAACCTTGAGCAGTCAGAGTATGTACAGAAAGGGAGCTAGTGCAAGGACTATGTCTTTTGTTTATGGCCCTCCCAGAAACTGCTTGCTCAAGTCTCAGGAAACTGAAATTGAGGCCTGATCTCTGAGAGAAGACTGAGCAGCCTGTTATGGCGTCTGCTTGGTCCTTTCAATTGATACCTTTAAGAGTGTATAAATTATTCAATTTGAGGATAATAAGGAAATATAAAAGTAANACATTTAAATATGACTTTGAATTTATCGTNTCTACTTGAAAAGTAAAAATGCTTGGAAGCCAAGTTAAATGAAATAGTGACAGTTTACCCTCAAATGATCAAATAACTAGGATCATAATGTGAAGAACTAAGATGGTAGATCAAACTTCTATCATCACAGCACAGATGTCTTCAGAGACCCATCTGACCCTCATGCTTTTATACAGCTGCAGAAAGCCAATAGCTGGTAGAAGAATAGAAGCCTGTGATGTTAATAAACTACTCCAGGTTCTTTGAACTACTGTCACAGTGACCTGGTCCTAAGGGTTTTCTTTTTTAGGGAAAGCAGGAAGGAGGGGACACCTCTGTGTGGTTGGTTCAAGAAACCAATCTGATTCTTACATTGATCATTTGAGAAAAAAGAAGTAACTTGACTCACACAGGAAGTTGGTAAGAGATTGTCATTGTCAAGTATCTCTTGAGACTTCCATACTTAACAATTACTTTCCTGGCAGGACANAGACATTATTTAACTCAAATATGAAAATTAATTACTCTCATGGTTATTTTTTTCTCAACTTCACACAATTTGGGGAGAGGGAATTTCAGTTGTGAAAATTCCCCCACTAGATTGTCCTGTGGCAATCCTATTGTACATTGTCTTGATTGATGATTGCATGGGAGGGCTCACCCCAATGTGTCTGTTGCTACCTCTGGGTAGGTATTCCTGAGGTGTATAAGAAAACAGGTTGAAGGGCTGGAAAGATGGCTCAGCAATTAAGAGCACTGGCTGGTCTTCCAGAGGACCTGGATTCAATTCCCAGCACCAACACAGCAGCGCACAGCTGTTGGTAACTTCAGTACCAGGAGATACAATACCCTCACACAGACAAATGTGAACACAAAAAGGAAAAAAAAGCAAACAAACAACAACAAAAAAAAAACAAAAA